>JANAVB010022595.1:2359862-2458395 GCA_029216955.1 Iris pallida
CTATTGTGAGCCTGCGACCAGGAAATGCTCATTCACAAACTAGGATCAAAATGATTTAAGATAATGACTAGGACTAGGAGTCCCTTGTTCAAATTGACCGTTGGGTAGTTAAGGTTATTAGATAGGCCATGCAATTTATATAGCTTGCTAGATCCCTATAGGTACACTATTACTTTTGATATGACAATGTGATCCAATGTGGATATACTATTCGCTTGGTATGTTAGGCTTGCCTAGAATTAAGGCGTTAATTTTGATAAATTGTTCAATTTTCTTATTTAGATATAAATCTTATATCATAAGTTAGAACTGTCTGTTTTAAATTCTATTTTGCTGTAAGGAAACTGGTTTAAATTTTGATTCTGCTATTATATACAAAATCTCGAGGTAGAATTGGTTCAAAGTTTTCCCTTCAACCATTTGAAATATATATGAAATAAAGATTAGGATGTTCTTACTTCGTTTGTCTTCAGATATTTTCTTTCGACCAGCCTCTTACTTTAAGGATTGAGACTTATAGGAAGATGTTGCACTTTCTATCATAGTCAACTAGTTTGAAACTCTAGCAACTCCTTGAAGTCTTAGAAATATAATTAGAGTAATTAAACGACTGCGATGACTAGAAAGCAGCGCACTGTCGCCAATTACCTAAGAGCGAAGAATGTGGGTTCACTGCAGCCAGCAGCTCACTAGCGAGGCACAACCCATAGAATTGAAATCCTTTCGAAGAATTATAGGTTATGGATCATTGCTAAAACTATATCCTTGTTGACCTCTTTTGACCTTGTGCCAATATAGAGTAGAGTACCGGATAGCATATCACCTCTGAATCACGAAACCAAGGGTTTACCACAGCCAGAGTATATAGGGCAAGGCAAAATTCTCGGTAAGATGATTTCAGACGTGATTACAAGTTTAGGATACTATAGATGGATAGGGACTGCCCTGTATGACCCTAAGATCCAAAACCAATACTAGTGTAAGTTATGTAAGTTGAGTAGAATGTCTCCTAACCTAGCATTTCGTGGTCCTTATGATCTATTGACATGAAAATTGACTAGACATTAATAGGTTTACCTAGAATATAGAATTTAGAGTTCCATAATCCATTAGTCGACCAAGGCCTTAAGAATAAGAGATAGTAGGATGACTGTATAAGTAAGAACTCCAGGAAGGTTTTGATTCCCTTAAAACTCGAACCAATTGTGCCTCATTTCAAAAATCTCGCCTACTTATATTTGACTATCTTGACCAATGCTGCTATTCAGCCTAGTTTTGCAAGCTTACTCTTTTATCGAGCTTGATTCGAGACATAGTTTATTGGGGACGCCCGCTAACATATTGTCTAATCAGAATCATTGTATTACGGTCTGATCAACCATGATGCATTTGGTTCGCTCTTCATCTAATTACCCTACATGGATGGAGATGTAGATGTATCCAGGATCTCATCCGCGACTGCCTTGACAATCCCTCTTGAATTATACATTCGCCTTTGAATCACGTAATTGTATTAAGTGACATCTCTCTTGAACTCTTTATTGTTTTTGTCTTTCACTGATTGGAAAGACGAAAGCTCGTAACTGGCAGATAGATACCGTGTATCCCTATGGCTATGATAGTTGTATACAAAAGTGTAGCTACCATCGTCCAGCCATGTGACTAGAAACTTGTCTGGAGTTACTCGTTCCCCTCTCGACCCTCAAACTACTATTGGGACCTTCTAGCTATCTAAAATTGAGAATGATTAGGATCTTTCTCCTTGACCAAATGCCAACCTAGGAGACTACATATTCTCCAGAGACCAAATATTGTGAGCCTCTAATCATTTGTTGAAGCTTGGTTTAATTAGAACCCTTGTGACAATAGTCTGGCAGGTTTGACACAAATAGAAATATACGACTTAGTTATTAGAAATCTTTCTATATGATGTGCCTTAGAGTTGGTTACCCCGTCGATAACTCTTGTACACTATGGATGTGTATGATTCCTCTTTTTTATCGACCATGTGTCATTGTACACACTCGTTTTCCATTTATTGTGGAACGATCCTTGACTTGACTTATATCTACTATATTCCATTCCGTCGTACCTTATTCTTTATTAATAAGAGTCAAGGCACACTATCCGGACTTCAAAACTTTTCTAATCTCATTATTCCTAAAACCATATCCTAGCTTCTAAGGTGGGTAGACTGTAAGCCTTCTAACGTTTTGAGATATACGGAGACTACCGATTGATCAGAATAATTTCCATTAGGATGATAACTAGTGCCCTATGGAGTCCCACTTTCTATTTAGAGCATTTTGTGTCCCCGGCCGTGTCATTAATATTCGGAGCACGAGACCAACTGTTATCTTCCAATAAACGTCACATGCAAGATCTAGACGAGTCCACCTTCATCTAGATATATCATGTCCTACTCAAACTCGTTCCCTTGTACTCTATTTTGGGGTACAACTTTCAGGTTAAAAGGATTAGCCATAACCTTTACCATAATACCGGTATACTTCCCAACTTCCATTAGAGCCTCAACTTCGACTAAATTCCTTCGACCCAATATATGGTTGTGGTCTACTCGAAGTCCACTACGCACATGCCACTAGTGTGCCACCCAACCAAGGCCTCAGGTGCTACTTAAACACAAAAGTCACTAGAGACGTATTTTGGACTTTATGAACCTAGCTAACCAACCTGACGGGCAACTAGCTCAACCACTTGGGTGAAAACCTATTCTAGGGTACCCTAACCTAGTAAAAATAGTTTATCTTGGAATCTTGTTCAGTCCATATTGATTGAGATCCAAGGTTCATCCAACCAACGAGTGATATCCAAATAGGAAACCCATTAAGGCCAGTAAAACCCATCTATGTATAACACCATATTTGGACTATAAAACCGAACTATTTGAAATAGGTCCCTATACCCATTATGTTGTCTCCACCTCTTAGAATGTGATGTCATTCGCAACCATTATTCCATCTACCTAGAAGTCATGATACGATCTTGTGTTGTAATTTATATCCCTTGCTCGTGTGTTTAAATAACCACGAAAAAGATCACAATCTTGATTTCTCAAATTCCGTTCTATTAGAAAATCTTGTTCAGATAAAATTTCGAGAACAAAATTTCTATATTGCACGGATTGCAAGTCCCTCTAAGAAATGAACGGTTCTTCAGTTTAGCAAGTGACTGGACTAGAGTAGCCCAATCTAGCAAATGAGTCAATAGGTTCAAGAACTTACTTTCTATCTGTATCATTGAATACTCTCTACCGGTCTTAAAACTTCATATTTGTTCTCGATTATTCTATCCTTATCTTCATGTCCTTCCTATTTCGGAGCGACGAGTGGTCATGCTTATTAGAATCTATCAGAAATTCTTAGCTACTTGTATGAGATTAGCTTATTAAATATAGGGTTGTTTGATAGATAGGAGCGAATTATAGATACCATATGCCTAGATATTTATTGGTAGGATTGTTAGCAACCAGTTAGAAGATTTTAAGATTTTAGTTTGAGGAGTAGTGTGACCAAAGGTAGGTAGAAGTCCTGGAGGCTATATGGCTAGGAGAAGAATACAAACTATTTTTTTGAGGAATTAAAATTTAAAGAGATTAAGGTCCAAGTAGGCTTCTTATTGAATCTTAAGGAATAGTTATGGATTAGAATTTCGAGGACGAAATTATTTTAAGGTGGGTAGAATTGTAGCTCCCCTTCCCGAAAATATTTTTGAAATATTTATTTATTCCTTATTTGATTTAATGGTGATTAAATAAATATATTTATTACTTTTAGATATTATTAATATTGGTTATTTAAAATATTTTATTGTCTATATGGAATTTGTGGTATTTATATATATAAATATCAAGATACATATATTTAATATATCGGCATGTAAATATACTTATAATTTATTAAGTATATGTTTTTTTTTATAATTTATTAAGTATATGTGTGTGTGTGTGTGTGTGTGTATATATATGTGTTTAAAAAAAATATTATATGTTTATGTGTATAAAAAAATATATTATATATAATATATATATAATATATATTTATATATAATATATATATAATATATTATATATATATATATATATATATATTATATATATATATATATATATATAATATATATATATATATATATATATATACATATATATATATATATATATATATATATATATATATATATGTAAAAAAAAAATATAATATATATATTATATATATATAATATATATGTTTATAATATAAATATGTTTATAAAAATATATATATATATATTATATAATATGTTTATGTGTATTAATATATATATGTATTTGCGTATATATATATATATGCATCGTATATGTGATTATATATATATTTTATATGTTTCTGTGTATTATATATATATGTATTTGTCTATATATAGTATATGCATACGTATATGTGTATATATATATACTGTATATCTATATATATATCTATATATATATAGTATATATTCTATATATATTATATTTAATATATATATAATATATATATATATAATATATTATATATATATTTTATGTTATATATATATATAATATATATTATAATATATATATATATATAATATATATATATATATAAATATAGATATAATATATATATATATATAATATGTTTATGTATAATATATATGTATTTGCGTATATATATAGTATATGCCTACGTATATGTGTATATATATATATATACGTGTAATATATATATATATATATATATATATATATATATATATATATATATATATAATATATATATATATATATATATATATATATATATATATATATATATATATATATATATATATATATATATTTAAAAAATATATATATGGATATATATATATATATATATATATATATATATAAATATAAAATAAAAAATATATATATATATATATATATATAAATATATATATATATATATATATATATATATATATATATATATATATATATATATATATATATATATATTAGGCTAGAAAAAGGAAAAGAAAACAGAAAAAGAAAAAGGAATGAAAACCAGTAGCAAGCCTGGCCCAGCCTTCTTGGGCTGCAGCTAAACCCGCACACCCCCATATGCGTAGCCGAGAGCAGCTGACTCCCGTTCTGTTTGTAACAGAATGTAAGTATAAAACTCGAGAGACGAACCCCCAAAACCTCAAAACCCTAGCAACCCTCCGCCGTTCCCCGACGCCTGGCAACCAACCCCGCAGCCACGCGCGGCCGCGCGCGCGTGAGGGACTGGCGGCATTAGCAGCAGCAATAGAGTGAAGGGCTGAGTTCGCAATGCGATCTCTCGACGATCGACCAATCGTTTTGTGATCCATAACTCTGGTACGTTCAGGATATGACCCCCTTCAATTCTGTTAAGGTAGAATTAATTCTATTAGACTATACCGATCAGGAAATCATCGCAAAAACCCTGAGAAACCTATTCCAAACAAAATATTTGACAATCCTTGAACCCATGTTGGGGGATCAATCCCAATCAATCCAGCGACCATTTTGGCAAACCCTTTGAACAGTGTTAAAGACAACATGTAGGGCTTCGTAACCTAAATTGTAGTTTCGAATTTTATCAACTGTTTGCAAAGAAATCAACTTTCAAAGTTCAAGAAAAATAGGTTTAAAAACAGTTTTTAAAATTATAAAATGCTCCGATACCACGTGCGTCCCGCCAAACCGGGCGACTTGGTCGTGAACTGAAAGCATCGAAAGATGCGTAACGGCTTCTTGGACATGTGGGCTTTGACGAAATTTAAATTGGTCGCGTGTGCACGACGAATTTGATGCGTATCCGTCGAAATTCACCATATCGACCACTTTGCACAAACTCTAATTACTTTGTGCAAGCTCGTCAGATCGAGACGAAACTTGTGCCAATAGGACCGTATCATTTTTCTGGTCCTGTATGCCAAGTTTGGTCCAATTCTGAGACAGTTGAATCGGACCGTCGTTTTGCGGGTCCCACGGTCCGACTCAACGAGCGATTTTGTGCACGGCCCGCCGAAATCTAACTTTGGACATACGGTTGGGTTCGTATCGGAAAACCGAACCTGTTAACATATAGTTTGACGACTTTAGAGACCGTTGACTCTGGCACACTTTTCGATGCAAAGCGGGTCCAACGACGGACATCGTTTGACCCGAAATTATCGTTTTGCCCCTGTGTCCAGAATTGGACTTAAGGACAGGCAATCCTAGCTAATTTGAATATTCTGAGAACGTTGGTACTGTTTATTTCAGCATCTGGAGACATTTTGCATATATTGACTTTAGTGACTCATCTGATGTGGTTGTACTATCGATTTCTCCAGCTAAGGACCTCAGGCAAGTACACTTTCTGATTGCTTTTGATTCATAGTAGTCTTTTCATTTTATGTCTATACATATATCTTGCTGCTTGTTGACACGCTCGTCACACGGAGTAGTCGGAAGGAGAAATATCTTAGTATACATGTGGACTACCCAGAACTATCCCAATATGTCTAATCTTGACTGATAGCACCTGCACACGACACGTGCAGGGTGCCGTATTTATCTTCTAGCTGTTCACATGTTGAAAATGATATTTCATACCACATAGGTAGTTGTCTTTTATTTATTTTTCTTTTCTTCTCCACCGTGCCATGTCATCAGTACTTTTCGGTTTTCATATTTCATATGTTATTTTCATGTCTTGTTAATTCTATTGTGTTTTTGCATTACCGTCGATTTGTGTACTTGTTCCATTCCTGACTGGAAACTAACATTTTTCAGGTTAGCTATGGCTTCACTTAGCTTGGGAGATTCGGGTGTACTTGCAAACAGAAACCTAGAAGTAGAAAGCAGTTGTATCAATTTCATTAATTATAAAATCTTGTATTTTCTTTAATTAGAAATGTTGTAACAAATTTAGAAATGGGAATGAGCAGCAAGTGTGATGTTTTGAGCATTTATTTCTTGCGGGCTTGACAGCGTTCTACCGTCGATTCTTTAGCGTAGGCTGGCTTGGACATGTCTCGTATCCGAGAAAGCGGGTGCGGGTCGTGACTATATATATATATATATATATATATATATATATATATATATATATATATATATATATATATATATTGTCCTCTCTTATTCTCTCAAAGGAAGTTATTCCAGAAGTTTTATCATAGACAAAATATTTATTCTTAACAAAATTAATTCCATAACCATGATCAGTCAGTTGACTAGCAACAAATATGAACCGAGGCCCAAATTGGTATCACAAGAAACTAAATATGAAATATCAATGTTAATTAGTATTTCAGTGTATTAAACATGGATATCTAATATGTTATATGAATTCTAGGTCAAAACTAGGTCTCCGTGGTCAAACTAGGTCAATTTGACTCAAAGGCCGACTTTTAGGGTCAAACTTGTCAAGCTTGTTCAAATTAGGTCAAACATATGTTTCTTGGTCATTACCTTGTCATTCCAAGGTAAACCAACCTATACTAGGTTATTCTAGGCTTACCTAGATAATTACCTATTTGTGAGAAGCCTATAAGGTATCTTGAAATACCTTACTTATATACCCTATACCCTACACATTACATAGCATGTAGATAATACCCTATATGTTGGTTACCTATCCATTTACCCTATCTCAATACCCTAACACACATTTACCTACCTATAGGTAATCACCCTATTACCTACACATGTATTACTATACATATTTACCTATTTCATATTCCTACACATTACCTATGTTACCCATTCACATTCCTACACATTACCTATGTTGCCTATTCACATTCCTATATTACCTATGTTGCCTCTTCACATTCCTACACATTACCCCTATCTTTATCTATTACACACACACACACACACACACACACACACACACTCACTGACCACACACACTATCACACACACAAGCTCTTATCTAGTGGCTTCTCTGGCCTGCAGGCCAAGCCTTCTCTCTGCCTACAGCAGGGAGCAAAGTCCCTACCTACCAGTGTGCATAGGGCACACATTGACACTCTCTTCCCCTCTCTACCTGTACAAACATGGGGCTACTTCCCCTCTTCCCCCTTGTCTGTGTGGGTACCACACACCCACACACATACATTTACATATACAACAAAATATGTACTACCTATTGTCACAGGACCCACACACATACCTATACACTAGCTGCTTCCCTCTCCCTCATATGCACGCTACACATATACACATGCATACATGTAGGCACACACACACAACATGGCTAGCCTGCACACATGTACACACATATACACACACTAGTGTATGTACACAAGTGCACCCACACACACTACGGTATGTACACAAGAGCACACATACACACAAACAAACAACCCATAGCGAACACCCTCATGTAGGTAATCCTCACATGTATATGTGTATACACATGCACACTAGTGTATGCATGCACAAGCACTTGGTGTGCACCATGCTAGTATCGTAGTAAAACTCAGATGCTCTCATGAGACCTATACCAAACCATGTTCTATTTATTCCACAACACATGAGCATGTCTAGAATGACAATTAGAAGCTAAATAGTATGGTGTCTAGCTAGTGTAATGTGTCATGTGAAATGTGACATGTTGTGACAAGTGTAGGAGGAGAAAACCTTCAAAAATTGACTCTGTGTCCTAGTGTAACATGACACAACCTATTAGTATCCATATGTGGACACATTTCTAGCCTCATACATCATTCACAGATCCATTTGGTCTATCAAATCAAATGACAAACACTTGGTATACTATTTTAGATTTTTCCAAAAATGGCACAAAAAAAACCTATGTAACTTCTACCAACATGGTCATTAGAGCCATGTCCTTCTTCCTATGGGTGCCCCTAGTCCATGGGTGAGTTTCCTAATGATGCCATGCTTGAAAGAGTGTTTAAACTAGGAGAAAAGATAAGTAGTATACCTATTGGGAGATAGATTTCCAATATGGCGCCCAAAGTGGACACAAGTGTCAAGTAGGACACAATCCCTCAAGCTAGTGGCCTCCTCTTCTTGTGCTCCTTGGCCTCCAAGCTTCTAGCTTTCTTGGATGAAGAATAGGTGAAGATTGAGAGGAGTTTGGAGTGGTTTTGGTGGATGAATGAATAGGAAATGGAGAGGGTTTTTGGAGAGAACCAAACTAGGGTTTTTGAGCTCCAAATGAAGAAGTGGTGAATGAGCCCCCTTCCCTTGCTTGGCCAGCCAAATAAGGAGACCTAGAGGCTTTATGAAATGTCCAAAATGCCCTTTAAGTTATCATGAAAGCTTTGCTTAATGTAGGAGAGTTTCTAGCCTAAGTGGTTGGTTAGTTCTAATCCTACTCACGACCTATTATGACTTAAATTAGTCTAATTGTGTCCAACCTAAAATGTAAGTCTAAGTGTCATGACAAGTCTAAATAGGTTCACTAACCGAGAGGGTCCAATAAATAGGCTAGTCTACCAATACATGCAACCATCACATTTAATTAATTAATTAAATACACATACTATATAAATGATATAAAATGACAAAAATAATCCTATCTAGGATTATGGTAGTGACATGTACCATACTAGAACATGTCACTAGTAGGATCATGACCTTGACCTCGTTGCTTAAGTTAGAATGGATCTAGAACTAAGGGTACCTTATTTTCTTGTAGGTTATGTGAACTTAGAATCTCATTAGTAGTAGCGCCCTCTAGAAATCGTGTTTAATTAGTTTCTTTTATATTATATTTTATATTTTAATTTTGAGGATAGCATGGAAGACTAATCAGACGGCCAATAGTATATCTTCAGCAGAGGGTCGCCTTGTACCAGACAAAGGAGCTTCCGACTTGTCACTTTTGCAGCAAGAAGGGATTTGTTCAGAAGGATTGCAAGATAAAGTTTGGACGGTGCTATTGATTATTTATTTTTATTATTACTATGTGTTGTTATATTATGATATGCTTAATTTTGAGGACGAAATTTTCTAAGGACACACACACACCCCTAACGTATCCGTACTACGGACGGTTACGGTACGGCATCTATTACCGTCTGTCTACGACATGGCTTCCTTGAAAAATGGTCGTTAATTAACTAGTTAAAGCATATAAATCATTGGAAGGACGAGGATCCTGATATTATGCTTTTCTTACTAAGTAGCCCCCAGATACTGTGGCATATCCTTATATTTTTGGAGCATAATATATGATTATCCATAGTACCGTACCAGTATCTATCCTATAGGAGCACTTTAACTGATATATTATCCATAGCATCGACCCGGTGACCGCCTTGTGAGGGTTACCTAGGACTGCTACTGAGTATATTTATTATGGTTTGCCCATTTCTGCTTAGATAGTGCATGATTGACGAATCGTTATATTGCATTCCTTGGACAACCCATGTACTAATTGTAAGTCCCCTAAATTTTTAGAGTTTTTATTTTATTTATTTTTACTAATTAATATAGTTATTAATAGATATTTTTCATTATTATTTTGATCATTAAATACCCTTTTCCGTAGCTTTCCTTTTTGGAGCACAAGAAATGCCAATCTCTAGAACGTCCTTCATGTGTTTTGACCTAGATATGTTTATCTTCATTTTGATATATCATGTTCCACTCAAATATGTTTCCTTACATTCTATTTTTGTTGCACGACTTTTGGGTCAACTTAGACCAATTTGCTATCTACCGTAATCCATGATCCAACATCCAACTTAATTTCATGACTCGACATTGATCCAACATAAATGATCCAATATATGATTTTGATCTATTTTGAGCCTAGTACACACATGCAAATGGTGTCCCACTCAATTGAGTTCTCATGTGCTACTTATTTTTAAATGGGCATATAAAATCTATTTATAGTCTTTTCCATGTTCAATTCAATTCGAATAATTATTTGGACCAAAACCTAGCCTACCCAACTTAGTGGAGTCTATCTAGGGTTGCCAAAATCAATTAGAGATATATTTAGTTAATTTTTGAGAACTTTAATAGTAGTCCACATGTATTAACCCATATTTCTTTGACTCAATCATCCACCTTTCCAAATATGGAAATCCACTAATGATCTTGTGTCTTTTCTAAACATCGCCATATCATCAGTTTATATCACTTATGATCTTTTCCTAGGACCTAAGGAATTATTTTTAAAATAATTTCTCACTCAATTGTCCATTAATCTCAAGTTAGATTTTTAGATTCAAGAGAGTTATCCTTCATAACTAATCATTTTCTTTTCAAGACTTGATATTCATACTTGAAGGACAGATACTTACATCCTCATGGAACTTATTTGAAATTCTATAACCGCCATTGAAAGTTCATAAAGTATAGTTAAAAGAATATTCGTTGACTTGCGATGGCAAGACAGCAGCGCACTGTCGCCACTTATTTGAATTATCGAGACTACGGGTTCACTGCAGCCAGCAGCGCACTGGCATGGCATGTTCCCCAAGTTGAAATAAATTCAAGTAAGCGTGAGTTATCGAATGTCATTAAAGCTATAGCTTTGTTGCCCTATTTTTTCATCCTTGAATTATTATGTCAATATCGGATAGAGTTGATAGGGTATTCATTACCGTATCATAATTTGAGTCGTGGAACCAAGAGTTTACTGTAGCTAGTTGTACACTGGCGAGGCATAAATTCTCGGTAAAACGACTTCAGATATGTTTACGATATTCGAATACCATGTAGGCTACGTCTTTTATTGGCATGTAACTGTTAAGTTTTCAAATTGATTTGTGTCTTATTACCATCTTCTCAATAAACTAGTTCTATTTGTCATCTCTCATACCTATTTTTCTTCCACTAGATTCCTAAGCATATCTAGATCTTGATTCTAGGGCTCGTGCCTAATTGATTAGGGATAAATAGTTAATCGAATCAACACAATTCTGATTTGACCATTTTTGAACGCTTTTGACCGTGCCTAGACTAATTTTATTATATTTCGATCGAGTCAATCTGTATATTTATCTAGACTTTGATTCTTAAATCATGCCTAAACAATTTTGTTTGAATAATTAATCAAGTCAAACACAATTGAATTTCCATCTAAACGACTTTTGACCGTGACTAGACTATTTGACTATAGCCATAGACGTGCCTGTAGTTCAACCTCTACTATGGCTAAATTTAGAATTATTCCAGCCCTGATCATGTTTAGTTTAATCATATTCATAATCGTGTCAAATTTTAATTATGCTTGGGTGACTTGCATGATTAGCCGTGATCGTAACTACATCCTACTCTCTAAGTAATTTTAATCTTGTTGTATGTTGCCTAAACTTTTGATCGTTGGTCATTTCAATTACTAGTTAATCGTGCCTAACGACTCTTCCTTAATTAGCTAATCTTATTTCGAACATATCTTTGACCATTATTACTATATCATTTTGACTATACCTTAATTGTTCCATGTTTTCACAATCTAACTCGTTTAATCTGTGATCAAATCACTTCTTGATTATAATCTTAATCATACCTAATCGTGCCCTTCAAAATGTTCGAGTAAGAAATTTTCTAAGGTGGGTAGAATCTTCGATTTATGAACTTTTGCCAAATTCTTTTGAAAACAGTTTAGAGCATTTTAGGGCTTTTGGGAGTTTTAAACGCTTTCTTCCTAGTTTATTTATTTTTACTCGTCAATTTCTTTTATCATAAAATTCTACTACCTTTCACCAATCTACCAAGTCTGCCTATCCTAGTGGTCCTTAAATTCGAGGACGAATTTATTTCTAAGGTGGGTAGATTTGTAACTCCTCTTCCCGAATTTTTCTAATCATTAATTTTTCTTCTTTCTTTTATTGTGCTTGAAGGTCGTTTTCGTCGAGATTTTGCGAATAACTTTATGATAAATTTCTATTGAAAACAAGTTCTAAAGATTAAACACTTTGAGAGTGCTATTCTGTTTTAAATAAATATTTTATTGAAGTATATAGTTAGAATTATGAAAGATGTTTTGTTACTACCTTGAATTTTATTGAACATTAATTTTTATTGTAAATTATAAATATTTATAGAATTTTAGAATATGTTTCAAATTATTCGATGACATCAGATATTATCTATATTATAGTGATAAATAATATTATTTTGATTTAGAAATATGTTATTTGACAAAGTATTAAGTTTTATTTTAAAGTTATGTTGACTGCCTAATTCATTCTGATTTAACTCATACGATTTGAATTATTTATCAGTATAGAATAATATTTTAAATTATTATGGCAATCATTAATAAAAATTGTGATTATATTAATTTTTTTGGCTTAAAAAGTTATTCTATATAATTTAAACTTTTGCCAATATTAGCTATCGATTTTAAATTGGCAGTACTATATATTAGTAGAATTTGATTTTTAAAAATAAATATATACATATATATATATATATATATATATATATATATATATATATATATATATATATATATATATAAAATATATATATATATATATATATATATATATATAAATATATATATATTATTTGATTCAAATTTATGTATTATGATTATGTTAAACTAGTTTTAAATATTTATTTGGTTTTAAATTAAGGGATATCGGATTAGATTTGATGTATAAAATATACGTTACAATATTTTGATATCAACAAATACTATCTTTAAATTATTAGCAGAACCAATGGTTGGATTAAGATTACGATGAAATATGTTTTAAACTAATTTGTATTATCGAATGTATATTTTAAATATTAATTGATTGAATTATTTTTGATTGAAATAGTTACTTGATTTAAATAAAGGAAAAGCTTTATCTACCAGAAATTGTACTCCTTATCAACTAGGATCCTATTTAAGGAGAACTCCTCGTACGTTCTTCTCACAAATTCCATCAATCACAACCAACATCATGTACGTGTTGTGCATCGTGTCCATGCCCACCAGAATCTTATTCCATTATTTTATACAGACATTCTCTCCCCCTCCGTGCCCGACAATTTCGGATACAAAGAAATAAGACCCCGACCAACTTCCACAACTACTCCCCGCATCTCCGACCATCTGGCTCATCCTCCTGTCTTCCCGTCATCGGCCACCCCGCCTGCTGATCGAGCCGAGCGACCCCAGCCACTACATCGTCAACACCACACCTACCGCGGCCCATGTCGTCGAACCCTCACCACCACCAGCGACATCACCAGGTCTCCCCAGTCCAGCCATGCTCGGCCACCCATTTGACCACTGCCCCATCTCCACCACCCGCCGCCCTGAGTTACCTCCTCCGCCACCCCGGTGCAACCACAGACCCTCCACTCCACCTCCTTCACCGTCATCACCACCACCACAACACCCAACAACCGCCATCACCAACTCCGACCATCAGTCCGCCACCACCACCGCCGGTTCGCCTAAAACACCACCACCAAAATCAGAAAAGAAACCTAACCTTGCCAGCCGCACCGCCATGCAACCGGGGCCGCACCGTCGTTCCAGATCCGGTTCCCGACCCACTTCTGTCCAGTCTCCGCTGAGCCTCTGCCAGCGCCGCCCTTCCAGCGCCTCCGTCCGCCGAGCGAACGTCGCCTCCTCCTGTGGCACGTCCAGCACCGCCGTTCTTTCCGACCGCCCAGACTCGCCACCCGCCTTGCACGCGTTCCCAAAAGAGCGCACCCCGTGGATTTGCGTCTGCCACCAGCGCAGCAAGTGCGTCGCCACAGCTGCCGCTCCGGTGGTGAAGCACGCCGTCGAGCGTCGACTCCAGTTTACTCCGGTGAGCAGCTCTCCATCGTCCCCTCCTCTTTACTCTCTTTCTCTCTCTCTGTGTTTCCTCTCGGCTCTCCTTTCGCTTTTCTTTTGTTCTCTCTCTCCATCACTCTCTTATAACTGTGTTATTTAACAAAAGTTTGAGTATTCTATATATTCCATTGGAAATAGGGATCTACAGTAAATGTTTTGTACTTTGCATTACTAAAATTCTTTACAAAATCTAGACAGTATATGGCATAGTATATGCATACATTGGTGCTACATTAATTAATATTAATATCTTAGTATTATTTACAAAGGCTGTTTCTTTATTAGCATAAATTTGTATACATACTTTATATAGGAAGAGTACTATCATTATTTTTGTCACAGTATTATTATTGATATTCTAATAAATATATCAATGTATGGTGAAGAAAATAAAGTATTGTGGGCCAAACGAATATTGGACTATTTAGTTAAAACTTATATATTATTTTTGGCTTATATATATCTATGTATTTACAACCATTATTATTATTATTACCATTTGGTTTTGCTAATATTAATATTGTTATTTATTAGTAACATTACATTATTGTATTTTCATGGTATATTAATTCTAGTTTTGACGTAAATTGATTTCTCCATTATTTTCAAAATAGTTATCTAAATATTTGGATTAATATGTCTCAAATATCAAAACTATTTTCTAAAAATAAATAGTTGAAGTATATATGTATATATATATAATTTTCCTCTTATTAAGAATTTTAATAGCTTTATAAGATGAATATTTTAAAGGGGTCAATCTCTATTATGTTTCAAAGATAGTGTATAAGTATTTCTCTAAACATATTTTAATTACATAATTATCTTTGCACTAAGTTAGAAAATCTCTTAGATCGTTAGACTATCATTGATCATAGCTAATTGTATTCATACTTCCTTATCAACCCTAGATAATCAGGCTATACTGGACCCAATGGAATTGTCGATTTCACCAGCAAAGGACCACAGGCAAGTGGACTTTCTGATTGCTTTTTGATTCATAGTAGTCTTTTTATTTCATGTTTATACATATATCTTGCTGCTTGTTGACACGCTCGTCACACGGAGTAGTCGGGAGGGGAAATATCTTAGTAGACATGTGGACTACCCAAAAATATCCCTAAAATGTCTATTCTTGAACGATAGCAGCTGCACACGACACGTGCAGTGAGCCGGATTTACTCCCTAGCCGTTCACATGTCGAAACAGATATTTCACACCACCTAGGTAGATGTTTTTTATTTTTTCTTTTCATCTCCACCGTGCCATGTCATCAGTACTTTCCAGTTTTTATATCTCATATGTTATTTTTATGTCTTGTTAATTCTATTGTGTTTTCGCATTGCCGTCGGTTTGTGTACTTGTTCCATTCCTGATTGGAAACCAACATTTTTCAGGTTTAGCCGCGATCACTCTTAGCATTGGGAAGGCTTGGGTATACTGAGGTCAACCTAGAAATAGAAAACAATTGTATCAATTTCATTAATTGTAAAATCTTGTATTTTCTTTAATTATAAATGTTTTAAATGTTGTAATAAATGTAGAAATGTGAATGTGCAACAAATGTTATTTCTTGAGCATTTATTTCTTGCGGGCTTGACAGCGTTCTACCGCCGACTCTGCGGCGTAGGCTGGATTGGTCACGTCTCGTATCCGAAAAAGCGGGTACGGGTCGTGACAATTGAAGAGTGTCAATTTGATATGAAACATACGTATCCATCTAAGTATATATGTATCTATATTTATATTTTGATACTAAGGAGTATCGTATTACCTAGAGTGTATAGAGTAAATATCCTAGAAGGATATAAGATATCTTAGTACTAGCTAGGTAAGTGCTAGCTTAGACACTCACTCTGAGGTCAAGTTTTTCTTGTGGGCTCACAAAAAAGACATGACGACGGAGATATCATTATCTCTTATGTTAAGTGTCCGTGTTAGCCTGAAATCAAGTGTACATGTGAGCCCTTCTCTGGAAATTAAATTTACTTATGCCAGGTCTTTTGGGCCTATCAGAGTTATAGATTTTTTTTAAAAATCTAGTATAACGCTGATTGCCTCAAAAGGCTTACATAAGTAAGAGTGTGTAGAGTTATTATTCTAGTAGTATATTGTAGTACCTAGAGGGTATAGAGTGAGTATCCTAGTAGTATGTAAGATATTTTAGAAATTGGATAATTATCGAGGTAAATTTGGGGTTTAATTGAAAGTATCTAGAGTGTATCGTCCCAACTTCCCTTCTTCTCATTCGGGTCCTGTGACCTCCTATTCCTTATCATATGATATCCACCTCAACCAAAGCCTAGAGAAGAGTAAAAATATTAATATTAACCAAGGTTCACAGTATCGGTATCGGAATCGGTATCATTTACGGTTGATACCATGAATCTCATGGCTTCCTCTATCAGAGCAAAATGTAAAACCAAACATGAAGCAAAGCTTCATATTCAAAACATAAGAAGTAAAAAGTTTTCGATTTGTTGTAGGGAGAGCCAGAATCCTTTGACGGAGAATCCTGGCTCGCCCCACCACCAATCCTTTGACGGATAATCCTCCGTCAAAGGATTCTGACTCGTCCTACCACCAATCGAAAACTTTTTACTTCTGATGTTTTGAATATGAAGCTTTGCTTCACGTTTGTTTTTATATTTTGTACTGTTAGAGGAAACCATGAGATTCATGGTATCAACCGTAAATGATAACGATTCTGATACCGATACTGTGAACCTTGGCTAATATTAATATTTTTACAATTCTATAGGTTTTGGTTGAGGTGGGTATCATATGATGCAGAATAGGAGGCTGAGAGAGTCGAATGAGAAGCAGGGAAGTTGGGGGGTCAGAGAGGGGGCCTTCTTGAGAAGCAGGCGAAGTAGAGTGACGAAGTAGAGGGGGGTCGGTATCGAACTATTCTTAATTGCAATTATGTTTACTTCGTCTTACGATACAGATTTTTACATCCAACCTGCGAAGGATCGTTACTTCATTGATCGTACATGGATGTACAATGGCAACACGAGAGCAGAATTGGTGTGAGTGACGATTTTAAGGCAGACATGGAAGTGTTTCTTAGGTATGCCATGAACAAAGCTCAGTACATGGACGGTAACAAAATCAAGTGTCCATGTGGTAGTTGTCGTAATAGACGTTACGAAGAAGTGGTGACTGTGAGAGATCATTTGACCCGTAAGGATTTTGTACGTGATTACGGCCTGTGGTCATCGCAAGGTAAATTATATGCAAAAAGACATGCTGTGTTTGTTGCGGACAATGCTACTTCTGCTTTTGATGAGGATGCTGCAACGGATTTTGCCATCAAAGATGATGTATGTTATGTTGATTATGGAGACCTGTAGAACCTTGCACGAGAGATGGTGTACGATATGACAGGGCCTAATTTTAATCAGAAAGATCCTAATCCCGAGGCGAAGGAGTTCTATGATATGTTTCAGGATGCAGATACTCCTCTATATCCTGGTTGTGAGACTCATTCCGTACTGTTAGTGATAATGCAGTTGTTGAACATAAAATCTGATTTTAACTTGCCGTAAGCTTGTTATGATCGGATCACACAACTAATCAAGGAGGTGTCACCGAAGGAATTAAAAAAGCTTCCAAAAAACTTCTACAAGTCAAAGATGATGGTTCGACAGCTGGGACTGGAGTACAAGAAGATAGATTGTTGTCTCAGCGGATGTATGTTGTAGTACAAGGACAACGAGGACATAGAAAGATGCTATTTCTGTAATACGGATCGTTACAAGCCAGTTCGGGGAAAATGAAAGTCAACTAGAAAACGACGTCCTTACAAGTTTATGCATTACTTGTCGATCACGTGTTTATGAAAAGATTACTGCCCATTGTTTTGAGAGAGTTGTTGCCTTCTGATGTATGGGTTTCGTTGGCCGAGCTATCTACATTCTTCAGGGATATTTGTTCAACTATGCTGACGGTGCAACATATGGTTGAACTTGAGGAGAAGATTGTCTTCATAATTTGTAAGTTGGAGAAAGTATTTCCACCGGACTTCTTCGACAGCATAGAGCATCTACCAATTGATCTAGCATATGAAGTCCGTGTCGGTGCATCTGTTTATTATCGATGGATGTACCCATTTGAAAGGTAAACAAACATCGATATAAATTAGGTGGATTTTATAATTCATTGTTAATTCAAGATAATTTGTCTCTCTAGGTACCTACACCATCTAAAGAAGAAAGTTGGCAACAAGGCTCATATAGAGGCTTCGCTATGCGAAGCATATGTTATCGAGGAGGTATCAAACTTCTGCTCCATTTATTTTGATACTCATGTCCAGAAAAATCGAAATAGACCTCAAAGGAATGACGAAGACGTTGAGGATAGAGGCATATTCAATGTCAGGGCAAGCCTATTGGGGCTAGTAACAAACGGTGGTTGGGTGACGATGAGTTTGATGCAGCTCATCGATATGTCTTGTTAAATTGTGACATACAGAAAGTGAGAGATTTGGAGAAGTACGTGACTACACTTACACTCGTTATAATCTCTAATTTGTTTGAAGAAATATACTGACTCATTTTTACTGTCTCTATCAGTATACTTAGAGATGAAGTCAAAATGAGGATACCCGATATTACTGACAAGGGACTTCAAAGAGAGGTTGACTGTAACTTTCCTTCATAGTTTCGCAAATACGTAAGTAACTAAGATAATATGTTATGCGGCTACCATTAAAATATATGCTGCTAAAATATTTAAATTCTTAATATATGTTTACAGGTTTTATTGCCTGAAACAACCCTCATAAATGAGAGCTTTCTTTATTTGGCATTGGGACCGATTAAGCAAGCAAAGACTTGGCCAGCCTATGTCGTTAACGGCTTCAAGTTTAAGACAACTCAGAATGCTATAAATGTCAAATTTCTCAATGATGGCTTCAGTACAAAGGATTCTGGTGTTTGCATAAGAGGCACTATCTATGATGACGAGCTGAACTTTGACTATTATGGAGTACTTCTGGATATTGTAGATGTATAATATCCTGCCCCATATCATATGTATATTGTGATGTTCAAATGTGAGTGGTTCAATACGACACCAAATATCGGATGGAGAATCGATAAACAATTTGGATTCGTCGATATAAATCATCGCAGGAGATATAGAGGGTCCGACACGTTGTGATAGAAAGTCAGGATGTTCAAGTCTACTATGCAAGCTACCCAAGGCATCGTAGAGATCAATTTGACTAGTGGACATCATGCAAGATTAAAGCTAGAAATACATTCAACATTGGAGATCCAGCATACCAAGAGGACCAGGTCGAAAAGCCCCAATACTTGGGACAACAGATGGATACCATGGATGTTAAAGATATTGTTGAAGAAAATAAAGGGGAGAAAGAGGTTGATACACAAGACTTAGCCGTCAACCAGGAGAGAAAGAGGCGTGTTGTTCCAAGTATTGAGGCTGAAGAAGAAGAAGAAGAACATGATGAGGATAAGGATGATGATATAGATGAAGTCGAGGATGAGGATAAGGATGAGGACGAAGACGAAGACGAGGACGAAGACGATGACAAAAATTAGATTAAATACCGGTATTTAAAAATAGTACTTCCAACTAACTTAGTGAATTTACTGCAGTCTACTTATTTCAGTTTATACTTCTACATTCTTATTTCAGTTCATGCTTTTGTCGTTCGATTCATCTACTTATTGTATGGTTTTCTTTTTGCAAATGGCACTCCTATTCTTGCTTTGCGTTGCGGTCGCACTCTTCGTCCTGATGGTAGTATATTTTAGTTTAGTCTTCTATTTATATATACTTCTATATTGTTAATTATGTTTATGTATTCTATTTACAGGTCATGTCTACTGGCGGTCGAGATCATGGTGGGGGTGGTCGTGGTCGTGGTCGTGGTGGAGATGGTCGTGGTCGTGGTCGCATTATGTCCTGGGATGTGACCCCATCTATCGAACCCGACCCAGAGAGTACCCCGGGCACCTCCTCATCCCACCGTCGATCTACCCAGCCAGGCATCTCCGACTTGCCATCGCCATCCATTGGTACGTCGACATCTGCAACTCCAGATGTTGTCGGTCCATCGTCCATTCTGCCAACAGATCATGTAGTTACTGTACGGTGGGCCCCGGAGTATCCACGGGTTCAGTTCCATCCGGTTACTGGTGAGTACATTCGCGGACTCGTAGATCCTCCGACGCCACCAGAGAGACCGGCAGGGTAGTTCAGACGGGAGTTATGTCCCGCGGGTGAGCTGTAAGTAAATTTGTATTTTATAAGTTAATTTATTAAATTTGTTTTATTTATTCAAGTAAATAATTCAGTCATTGCTTCTTTATAGGTTTTTTTTGTGGGATGCTACCAAGGAGCTAGGGCTCATTATTAGGCAAAAATTTTATAGCCCCTACCTCAATTTTAGTGAGGTGCCCCCGGAGTCGCGGTACATCTGGCTCGACCAGAAAAAAAAAAAAAAAAAAAAAAAAAATATATATATATATATATATATATATATATATATATATATATATATATATATATATATATCTTATGATTACTTAATTATTATTATTCTTTAATCCACCATTTGTTTAATTACTTGATATTGAAATTTGTATGTCAGTTGACGTTCTAGTGGTCCCCTATCGCGAGGCAGAGATCATCAAGACCTACAAAATAGTCGTCGGAAAGAAGCTGCAAGACACGAAGGATGACATCCGTAGGGGAAAGAAAAACTGGCTCCGGGATGAGTACTATGAGCAGATAATAGAAAAGATGATAGTCCTACATTCAAGGAGAAATCGACGAAGGCAAATCGACAGGCAGTGGGTCTGCACATGGAGAGATCGAGGTCCCACGCAGCGACGCTTGAAGATATGGTGAGATACCAAAAAATATTTTATTTTATTTCTAGCTATTCAGTACAATTAATCTACGAAGTGAATTATATTCTTTGAATGTTTCGTACGCAGGCCATAAAGGCGGCAAAAGAGGGAAAAGATCCACGTTCGATCACATTGTGTGATGTATTCGAGCGTACGCACAAGAGTAAGAAGGACGGTACCTTCTTCGATGAAAGGACCGAGCAGACTCATGTAAGTATTTAAGTTTATGAGATTTGTGTTAGAATTGTAAGTATTTTAGTTTATAATTTTTGTGACAATAGTGTGAGGCCTTAGGATTTAGACTATAACTTAGGAAAACTTATAGTAAACTAAACACTTTCATTGGATAGGCTAAGTATCGTGAGGCCATTAGGACGGTTCAGTCCCCTCATGCCGAGGGTATTGGCGAATCGACGTCCGCCCAGACGTCCTCTTCCATGACCGTTCGTTTCGATGATATTTTTGTAGAAGCCGCCGACGGAATAAGGAAAGGCGGGCGCATCTACGGCACAGGATCCTTGTTACAGTCGCAGACGTCTTCGAGACTTCCCCCGCCGTCGCCTCCTGCTCCCGCGACTACGGCCGACGAGGATGTGAGGACATAACTTAGGACTCTAACCACGGCGGTGATGTCCGTGCATGAGCAGATGATCTGGATTGTATCGCAGTTATCGGGTTCTTCTACTGCTCCGGGCCTTCTGCTCCTGCTCCCGTTCCTACTGCTCATGCTCCCGGTGCTTCTTTGGCCGGTCGTGCTTCTTTTGATCCTGCTGTCGCTTTTCTACCGGCTTCATTTATGATTCACCTTCTTGACATGATGTCGCTGACAGAGCTAAGCCGAGTTCCACAGCACATATTTGATGGCTTGTCGGCTCACGTTCTTGAGGGGTATCTTCGTAAAGCGCAGCTGGCACCACCAGACAATCAAGATAACATTTGATAGTTTTTTTTGTTTTTAGATGTTGAAAATTTTGGATAATTTTGAATTGTTGTGGATATTTTGGTGTGATTGTGTGAATTTTGGTGGATATTTTGGTGTATTTGGATATTGGATATTTTAGTGCATTTGGGTATTTTGGTGTATTTGAATATTTTGTTGTGAAAAATATTGGATATTGTGTGATATTCTGAATGACTAATTGTGTGAATAGGAAATGCTTTGATTTCAGATTTTTAAAAAAAAACAATTCCTGTTAGCGACGGACGACCAACGGACTGGTGACTAAAGGCGACGGACAAGCGACGGATATTCCGTCGCTAAGCTTCTGGAAGTTTTTTTAATTTCCAGTTAGCGACGGACGACGACCATCCAGCGACGGACTATCTGTCGCTAAGCTTCTAGAAATTTTCTTATGTTCAGTTAGCGACGAATGGCGACGGAGCAGCGATGGACAATCCGTCGCTAATCTTCTGGAAATTTTTTTGGTTTTCCAGTTAACGAAGGAATGCGACAGATTGGCGACGGATTGGCAACCATTTTGCGTATCAAAAATTCTCTGATACGCATATACCGACGTGTTAGCGACGAAAAAATCCTTCGCCAATTAGTCGCTACCGACGTATTGTCGTCAAAATTGAGTATCTAAAATTCTCTTATACACATATACCGACGAAAAAATTCGTTGCCATATTGCGTATCAGAAATTTTCTGATACTCAACTTTGACGGCAATACGTCGGTAGGTCGTCGCTAAGTCGCCGGAAGAAAATGTCACGCATCCGTTGCTAATCCGTCGAACCTATCTGCCGCTAAGTCGTCGCTAAGTTGTCGCTGTATGGACGTCACTTGTTCGTCACGTTGTAGTCAACGCTTGACAAAATTTCAACTATCTAGCGACGAATGCTTTTAGCGACAAGGTAGATACTAACAGTCCTTTTTAGCCAAAATATAGTCGCTAATCCGTCGCTAATATAAATTGGCGATGGATTACCGACGGATTTATTCGTCGAAAAATGACTGTTTTTAGTAGTGAATTTTTTTTGTTCATATTTGCAAGTATTTTATGCGTTTATGACATCGTTTCCATGATATTAGTTTTTCGGACACCGAAAAGTCCACCGTAATCCGACTACTTAATCTCTAAACTTCATAAGATTTTAATATGATTTAAATCTGATTAATTGAGATGGAACCCCGTATGGCATAGTTGGAACCCCGTATGCATTTATGCATACTAGTTTTTATGACATCGTTTCCTAATTTATTTTGATTATTTCCAGAATATATATTTTCTATATTTTATGTCGATTCGCTTTCCAAATTGGAACCCTGTATGGCAAAGTTGTGTGATTTTTGAACTAGTTTGTGTTGGACTTATTTTTTATAAAATATTTATATATAAAATATATTTAGAAATTAATGTTTACTTTTCCAGAAGTAAAATTATATATTTTGGAGATTTAAATATTATTTTTGTAAAATAATATGGTGCCATATATAACGGCATTGATGGTATATATGGTTAAGTGTTATTTATGGTCGTTGACTAGTTGTATCGATATATAGTATGTGATCCTTTTTGTGTACTTTTGACATCTATTATTTCTCAAATTACTTAGATTTATTTTAGAATTTATATATATTAGTTTTATATATTAGGATTCGATTTAATTGGCAAGTTGGCCTAATAAGCCAATTAGTCGGTATATTTATGAGATGTATACTTTTTATAAATATTATTATTAAATATCTTTAAGAAATATTTTAGAATTTAGAATTACTATTTTTAGTGCATACAAGTACTACTTTTATCTAATAGCATGATTACATGTGTATGTAGAATAACTAGAATATGTATATATTTACTTGTTTCATAAATATATATATATATGATGGTTGTATTAAATTTAGATAGTGCTTTAGAAATATTTATATTATTATTTTATAATTTAAAATGAATATTTTTGTATTATGAAGTATTATTTTTATGTTGGCTTGATACTTCATGTAGAGGGTGTATATATGTAGTTGTGAACTAGTTAGCTAGCATATGTAATAGACTTTATAAATTGTATGTATATTTATTTTAGCTACTATATGTAATAGACTCTATCAATAGTATGCATATTTATGGTAGATATGTTATCCTGAAAATGCTCTCAAGTATGGTCTCTGCCTATGTCTCGCTCGAACGACTCCCACTAGTGATTCACATTACCGTCGAGCTGAGCCAGCACGACCGTCATCCATAAATTGTTGGCAGCTGCAAAGCATCAAGAAGCTTCTATGTGCTGATCATTCACTCGATGGTCTCCTTTGGGGTCTCTTTGACTTCAAATATGTTTGGGTTCATCTGCCGATATCCACGAATCGTGCCCACTGGCTGGCTGAGCGGGTGCTGGTGCAGGTACTGGTGCTGTCAGCCTCTCCAAGATCATCATCAAGCTTTGTCTCATGGTATTCGTCTGCTGTATTTGCTGCTGCATCTGTTGCTGCATCATGGTTTGGAAGAATTGAAATATCTGGGCCTGACCATCCGGATGTGGCATCTGAGGCATCAGTCCATAAGTCGGCTGCTGCGGGTATGCTCCATTAGGCACCTGGGGCGGGAAAGGAGGCGATGGAGGCAAAGGATCCTCCTGCTGCGTCTCAGTCCGTGAAGTCTTTCCCTCATGCTGCAACGGTGGTACGACTACCATAGGGGTTATCGGGTATGTTGGAACCTGCTCAGGGGTCTGGTCCCCGGGTGTAACTAGAGTTCAGCCATCGCTAGGAGTGGTGTCGTTGGTCGGGTCGAGTCTGTAAGCCGTGTGTCCGCTGCGTAATTACATCTTGCTACAAAAGAAAAGCTTTATAAGGATGGTACGGAAACAAGCAGGATGCAAGGCGAGTTGAAAATAATTTTGGATTTCAAATGCAGTAATTTAACAAGTGGATGAGATTTCTTAATACTTCTAATCCTAATTGCAGTCTCACATTGGTACAATAACGTAACCAAACCGACAAACTCAACCTGCATGGGCCACCATAAAAACATGTCACGTTCCAGTCCCATAATTTATAGAAACTTAAGACATGAGCATGTCACCTGTACGAACTAGCATAAGTATCCCAATTTTATGGACATACTCAGTCGTATTACTTTGTACCTAAACTACACTCTCACTGGCAAGTCTGTAATCTCTACAATCATTACTGTCACTCCCCGTTCTCGGTGTACGTATTTTTCTTATATTATTTCTGTACATGGTATCTGGTATCTATAGCATGTGTACATAAATCCTGTATTTGCACATGATCATGGCATAAAATAGTGTCTCATCGGGAAATAGTGTGCCATCCATTGTCCTTGTTTGGTTGTAGGTGTCACGACCCGCACCCAATATAAGGGTACAAAAAGTAGGTACGTCCAGCCTACGCCGCAGTGTCGGCGGTAGAATGATGTCCTAGGTCACAACATCTAACACAGTATAATATAACTACACAAGATATACTCTCCTTACGGAGGACAAAAAGAAGGTACATCTCAATCATAATCTAAGGTAGAAATAACACGATATCATAGATATGAAAATCTCAAAGAAGTACGAACAGAAATAGAAATAAGTCTAAGTGTCTATACGACACAATAACAACAACAAACCATAATAAATCTCAAGTCTCAAATGACAACAACAAAGTAAGATAAAGCCTAACTAAACTAGTCTAGGCAGTGGGGGTGATATCATCAACTATAGCTGGGTCCTCCTGAGAGTATAGCTCACAAGTGTCGTCTAGGACTGCTCCATAGTACGTAGGACAGAAATCCTCGACGTCATCTGTAATATTTTCAACGGGTCCAGTCAGGAAAGGAACGAGCACAATACATCTCACGTAGTTCATATCATGGCAGAAAATGTAAAGCATGCAAAAGAGTAAGATACATGAATTGTAAGAAGATGTACACGAAAACAAGAAAGATATTTATAATCTACAGAGGTTGCACACGAGTAACTACAAGATTGATCATATAACCACTTCTACTCTCCCGTCCCCAATCAATACACAAGGATCCAGTCAAGTTATGTTATTGCACACGAAGTATAGATGTACACGATAATCATGTGAGCACATGAGAGTACACAATTTCACACGATTTGTACACGAATAATACGAACACAAGGAGTACACGATGCCCATGATAAAGTACACGAACACGAAATACCCGATATATCCGATGAGGGGATAACATCACATGAAAGATCCAAATAGTACTAATCCGTGATAATAAGTGTTAGCATCAAGTAAAGTAATCTAGAACATGATTATAAGTCCTAGCAAGTATGAAATGATCAGAGAATGTACTCGCCTGAAATCTGAATGTTTGTGAGAATATAATGTCCGAAACGAGGTAACTGAGTCCTATTTAGAGCAACACAAGTCATGATGTATACAAAGGGATTATAATTTGAAGAGTACAATTCATCTACATATTTCTAGGTCAATCTGGACCAAAGTCAACTCTTGGTCAACTTTGGTCAACTCTAAAAGTCAAACTAGGTCAACTCTAGTCAAACTAGCTAGGGTTTGGTCAACCATGCTCAACTAGTCTAAGTTAGTCTAATCTAGGCTTAACAAGTCAATTCTAGGTTTAACAATTCAATTCTAGGTTTAACAAGTCAAACTCCAACTATTCAACACATAGCCTAGGCAAACTAGCTATACTAAACGCACAAAGCTAAACCATAGTCTAGCACTATATCTAACTATCTAGGCACACACAACTAAGTTATCTAGTATAGTATCACATTCATATTCAAATTTCATTCACATATATAAACAATCTATATATAGGGTATATATATATATATATATATATATATATATATATATATATATATATATATATATATATATATATATATATATATATATATAAATGGTCTCCGAAATTTTGATACTAAGTATTGCTACCTTTGCTCATCAGGGCCCTTTTGTGGTTGTCGGCCCTGGACCGGTCTGTAAAGCTCTTCTTGAGCTCACTTTCCTTTTTTAATATAATGTTTTGAATATATATATATATATATATATATATATATATATATATATATATATATATATATATATATATATATATAGAGAGAGAGAGAGAGAGAGAGGGGGGGAGAGAGAGAGAATGAATGATGGCAACATTTTGAGTGTGTGTGTGTGCGCATATACATTGTATAGCAAGGCAGTAAAGGGGGTCTCAGTTTAGTGCAACAGTGAGGTAACTATCATGTTTTAACATGTGTATGTGTGTGTGTGTGTGTGTATGTGTAGAGTAGTAGTGTATACTGTGCATAGGTAATGTGTGAAATGTTCAGTTAAAGGGGTAAAGGTAAAGTTCATGTAAACACATGTATACACACATTCAAAACCCAATTTTCATGTTAACAATGTAACTCAATTTCAAAATCTCAGTTTTCAGTTTTAAACTCAAATCCTATTTTCGGCCATCATGTTTACATTCAAATCAAATCTCAGTTAATAATTATTCCAAACCCAGTTTTCTATTCTCAGGTTTTATACACTGTTCTCAGGTTTTTCAAATGTTTAACTGGAAATTTAACTCAGATATCACCTTGAATTCGAACTCAGATTAGGAAATCAAGTCTCAGGTTTTACACATAGGGAAATCTCAGGTTTTAGTTTTATACATGAACACATCACTGTTCAGTTATCAAAATTATTAAACTCGAATACAATACCCAAATCCATTCGAATCCCAGTTATACAACACATCATATTAGTTCATTTTAACATGTAAATTTTGTATTTAAACAATTTAAAGTTAATTAAAACATATTAACCCAATTTTGAACATGCAGTATCAGAACCATGTATACGAACATGAACAACCCTAAATTCGAATTGAAAAACCTAAATAGACATCAAATTGATATGTGCAGAGGGTAGATATATATTACACATGTCATGGGGTGTCATCTTGTGTCCACATAGCTGGACACGAGGTGTCCAATCAAATTTTTAACACACAGGCACAGATAGCATCAGACTGCATCGTGCGGTGGGTTCGGAGTCTCGTGGACACGCCATAAGACACATGGAGCCATGTGCCCGTGTCTAGGGTGAGTATAGGTGTAGGGCTACACGTTAGACACACTGACACGAGTCCACGTTATGTCGTATCTCGATACGAGATGCGTATCAGGGAGTTAAAACCAATCTGTGCTGTTCAGTGCAAAACCCGTACACAAAAAAATTCGTGTCCGATACGACACGAGATCGAGAGTGGCTTGGGGGTGACATGTCAGTCACTGCCCCGACCCTCTGACCAAGTGGCAGGCTGCCACGTGGCCTGCACAGCTCGTACGAACACTGTGGTAGCAGGACAGTGAACCGAGTCTCGTGCTGTCGGTTCGTATCCATTTTGGACACGGACACAGCACGAAAATCATCTCAGTGCGATAAAAATCAACAAACAACATATAGATCTACAAATTTGTTCAAATAGATTTAGAAATTATGTACATAAAACTCTTTGAGGTATTTCAACAAACATGTATTTAAAAATACTGATACGTGTCTGATACACATACTAAATAGACACGAGATCCTACCAAACTCACTCTACAGCTAGGGGACACCTAGATGGATGCAACTATGGAAAGAAATCAGGAATTCATTAGGGTTTGTAGAATTTTACCTATTGAGAGTTCAAACTCAATGAAAAGGCTCCTATATGAGAAGTTCCCTTCCTCAAGCAATGTCTAAAAGAGCTCCACTTCTTGCAAGCAAGCCTCCACTAGTCTCCACTTCTGAAATGAATTCCAATGCAAGAGAGTAGTCTCAATTTGGGATCAATTTGGATTAAGAGGGAGAATTTTAGGGAAGAACAATTTAGGATTTCTTTGTAGGTGTTAAAAGAGGCAAGGGGCTACTAAATGATACTTTATAGGAGGGGAGATACTACTTGTGGTTGCCACAATAGAAATTAGGGTTAGGTTTAGATGTAGATGGGTGGCTAAGGCTTCTCCACATAATTTTAAGTCCTCTTATTGGTTCAATTTAGTCCTAAGGCTTTCTTTCTACAAATATCCTAAGGAGAAAATATCATACTTAGAAATATCTAGATATTGCTAATCTTGTCACTTAGTAGGATATCCTAATCAAGATTCTAAACTCAAGGCTAATCTAGATTAGGCTAAGATTCTAGGTCAAGTCTCAACTAAACAAATAGCACATATTTAATTAATAAAATTTTAAAATCACCAAAAAGTCAAAATGACCAAAATACCCTCAAGCCAAAAATGTGGTAGTGACAAGTCTACCCTCCTTAAAAGAATTTCATCCTCGAAATTTAAACTAAACTGATGAGAAGGATAGAAAATCATACCTCAAGGTCCAAAAAGATAAGGGTATCGCTCGCGCATCTCATCCTCCCGCTCCCAGGTAGACTCTCCTGGAATATGATGCCTCCATGCGACGCAAACCAAAGGTATCGTCTGGTTCCTCAGTACCTTCTCTCGTTGATCCAGAATCTCCATAGGCTGCTCTAGATAGCTAAGAGTAGGTCCTACCCCGATCTCCAAATGATCGAGTACATGGCTAGGGTCCGTCACGTACCGTCTTAACTGCGACACATGAAATACGTTGTGGACTCCCATTAATGCAGGTGGCAAATCTAGCCTGTAAGCCACGTCACGGACTCTCTCGCTGATAACGAAAGGTCCGATGAAGCGCGGGCTAAGCTTCCCACCTCCACCAAAACGTATGGTACCACGTGTCGAAGATATCCTCAAAAAAACCAGATCTCCAACCTAATCACAAACATGGTCTTAAATTAACTATAATAATCAAACATGATCAACAAAATCACAAAAGAAGCAATCCTACTTCTAATCCTATCTCTAAGTTGTACCTCAAACTCCAATGGTCTACGGTGGCTATCGGTCCAACCATCTTAGGTCCCAATAAAGCTTCACATTTTCAGCTGCATCCACAACCATCTTAGGTCCCAATAAAGCTTGCTCTCCAACGTCATCCCAAGACAAGGGTGTACGACATCTACGCCCGTACAGTACCTCGAACGGTGACATCTCGATACTGGCCAGAAAACTGTTGTTGTATGCAAACTCTACTAAGTACAGGTGATCCTCCCATGAACCTCTAAAATCCAAGACACAAGTCTGCAGACTCTGCCAGAAATGGAAAGTAAAACGACTATCCCAATCTGAGACAATGCTCACCGGAACTCCATGAATCCTGACAATCTGTCGCATATACATCTATGCTAGATTCTCGGTAGACAAACCCACTTTAAATGGCAAAAAGTGAGCTGATTTGGTCAACCTATCTACGATGACTTAAATCGCGTCTTTCCCTCCTAGCGTACGCGGCAATCCTGAAACAAAGCCCATCGTGATGTACTCCCACTTCCATTCCGAAATGGGCAATGGCTGTAACAAACCTCCTGGCCTCTGCCTCTCTTCCTTCACCTGCTGGCAGACCAAACATCTAGCGATGAAGCGTACTACCTCACGCTCCATCCCATACCACCATACATGCTTCCTCAGATCCCTATACATCTTATTTGCACCTGGATGCATAGAGTACTGAGATCGGTGGACCTTCTGCATAACCTGCTCCCAAAGCTCTCTGCTGGGCACACACAGTCTAGAACCGTGTCTTAATGTGCCATCCACTGCAATGGTGAACTCCTCATCCACCAATCCTGTCATGCCTCGATCCAAGAAATCACTCGTCCTTGCTAGATTTCATCCGAATCATCGTCCTCGCTGGGGTATGATGCCGCACGAGTCTGGAGTTACGCTCGTGCAAGGCAAGATAACAGGTACAGATAGTGATTATCTCAAATTCGTAACATAAGCAGAGGAAGAAAACAAAGAATACAATAAGAATCTCTTTTATTCATAATGAACTGAAGGTTACAAGGCTCTGAATAGCCCAACTTAATATGCCAATTGGCTACAATGCTCATGATCTCTCTAGCTCACAAAGGATTATATTGTTCTATACATCATGTCTCTTTATAGCCACCAAGTAGTCTTCGGCCGAACATTTCCATGTCGCAAGTCCGAACGCCTATGTGGTAGCTCCTCTTGAAATGCTAAGGACTCAACGTCTCGGCGCATCCAAGCTAAGCCCCGCTCCGAGCTGAACATACCTGAACCTGCAGGCAAACTAGTGGGGGATTAGTGCTTTTGTCCTCACTTCGTACTGATCAAGACCCGCTTGCACTCAAACCAACCACTAAGTATATTTAGTGGAACATGCAACAATATTTGGTGATCTTGCTAATTAGCCTTAGGATCAGTTTTATGGCAATATTCGACATAGTAACTTAATATAATTGTGTCCCATATCATGTTCCTGCAGCAGATACAATTAGACATAATATAAAAGTAAGCATAGTGATTATACTCATCTTTGTCCCATTTTTTCTAGCCTGTAATGGTTAGCACTTTACATAGGAAATCATACGATTCACGCAACCAACCATAAACTTAGTCATATGCATAAGGGTAGCTGGCTCTGCGCCTGCACCCAACTCTAATCTCAGTCCACCGGCCCTATCTATATGAAGGTCACGGTGTTTCGTACCGTAATGGACTTGGCATCTCTTATGTGTAAGACTATGATCGCTTCGATACAACTTGCTAGCCCAATATCCAAAGGATCCTAAACTTACTGATATCATAGCTTATCACAACACTGGACGGTCGTAATCCGTCCGAATGATGTGCACCATAAATACCATACATAATTCCCTCCTAGGCCGAACAGTCCTGGTGCCCCGATCGTAACCGTCCGAGGGAAGCCGCACCCGTATACGGGCCATCCGAGTCCATTGACCATGCAATACGCGCCATAGCATACAAGTCATACATTCTAACCCATCTCGTGTTCCATAAACATAATCTCGCTCCATAAACATATTCGCATCTCATAAACATAATCCACCATCCTCATCTCAAGCTCCGTCTACATTATGCCCCAACACATCCTTATTGATGCACGACGTCCAACGGCTTAGACATCTCGCACTTATGTTCAACGCGTTACATTCATAAGTTATTCACATAGCCTAATTCCATAGTTATTTATTCATTTCCTAGCTTCCGTGCACGAGGGCATGCTTGGCGCCATAATTAATATTCTAGGCCTAGTGTTCAATGTTCTCGGAGTCGTGTACGTGATGCACATCTCGATATTGTCCTTCAGTGTTCTACCATCACCGCCCTACCGCGACCCATACACTTGATGCACGTCGCTTATTCAGTTGTTCAATGTTCAATGTTCTACCTTAGTGTTCAACGCATATTAAGACACTTAATCGTCGAGCCACGCTCGCTAACTCAATAGCAACTTTACGCATACGATGATATATTTTATTAGACGTGAAGGAGTAGGGAGAGAGAGTCAAGAACCCGCCCACCTTAAGCCGATACGCCTTGCCGTTTCACCGAGCTGAAGCGGCTCGCTTCTATAACCTGGTCGCATAGCTAACTCTCGGACTTAGCAATTCCTTTGAACTACTCGGTTGATTTAGCCTACCGTGCCCATGCCACAATTCGTTGCAAGGCCACGATTTGGTTTTGCAGACACTTCACTGAATAAGGCAAAATGCCGACCCCTTATCGTCTAGCTTAAAAGCATAGCCTGCACACCAGATCAACTAAAATCAGCACTTGCTTAAATGGGACTTATCCTTTGCATCGATTCATAGATTCCAATCGACTCAAAGCTTGTCTTTGGCCAACGTAACTCTTGCGTCGATTCGCATCGATACTTCATCGAGTCAACGCAACTCTTCGAGTCAACGACTCATCATAATGCACCGTACGGAGCAGGGCATTACATAATATACCACTCAAAACAAGGTTCGTCCTCGAACCGAAACCAACACTTAAATCCAATGTCTCGCTAGATCGTTTCATGATCTCATGCTACTATCGTTGGTATCATACAACTTAGTTTGGATCATGCACATATTTTAGGCGTCCCACCAATATATGTATTTCAGCCAAGTTCAGATGTAGGATATCGGGACAACTAACAAGCTCAACTTAAATCTCAAGCACCAATCAGTCCATCTTCGACTTAGTCAGACCTTAACACATATTCCTAGAGTCCTGCTCACAAACATCTTCGCATATCACTTAATCCAAACCATAACTTCGATCTCATAAGTTTCTCGACGGCCATCTAACGCATGCATTGCATTAAGCCGTTGCGCATCCGATCGCAACAATTCTCCGCAATGCCTACTCGCCTAATCGTTTTCTATCTCTCACATAACTCAAGTCTTTCATCCAATCATTCATAACATTTGGCCTTAACGACATAGACTACGTCCAACATGTCATAAATTCCTTTGCCTACAATCTGTACTAAGTCTTGCACACAACTATCCCAACACGACCTACGTTCTTGAACTGCCTACACATCGCATCTAGGGCTGCCCCTACTAGGTAACTTATCCAGACATCATGCTTAATCTTTCCTGACTCCAGAGGTCCACTTGAGTCTATAATGCTCAATGGCTAAAATCTTTCTGACCCAAGGTCTCTTACAGTACGTCCATCTCCTATTCTCGACCGAGTACGAATCCTTTACTCAATTTTCGAATCAATCCCGACTAGTTTGTTTCGTAACATAGATAGTGCGCTCAACACACATAGCCTAACCGTTACTCAAACCGATCTACGACACAACTCTTAGGGTCGTTCTACTATCCGTCGCTCTCGCGTATTACAGAATTCTTGCAACCACCTTACCGCATCCCTATGCAAAGTACGTTCCTCAACATCTATTCGATCATTGACCAACCAAGTCTAATTGCATACTTATTCGATCGATCAAAATTTTCTTTTTCTGACCATATCGTTATAGCCGAAGGCTACTCGCTAACTTTCGAAACACGATACTCACTCGCTTAGACTTATCCTCAACATGCACTACATAATTCCTTATCCTCGACAAAATTTCTTATGCGACTTCTTTAGGGTCAGCCTATGGGACTTCAACATTCACTTGATTTGGCGGTCAAGTCTTCTAGGGTCATCTTCCCCGAAACGACGCTCGATAATTGAAGATCATCAATGAGGGACAGTTACAACGAACCATGCTATATCCTATTGTGGAGCTAAATCAATTCTCGACAATTCCTATGAGACTTTATCCGATCCGACATGTTTTACCAATCCATAATTTATCTACCCTCGTGCAACTGATGCGCCGTTTACTACTCGAATCACTCATGCACTACCGTCGACTATTCTTGCTAATCATATGACATCTACTTGCCTCACGTCCGAATTTACCTATTCATGATCATAGTTCGACACATCCCATACTCATCGAAACCATCTTCGAACAACGTTCGCATCAAACCACAAGTCGAATCCAATTTACCATGCCTTGTAAGTTCGATCGTCCTCGCTGTATGAATCACCTTCCCAGTGCTCACGCGGAATGATCGCCCTAATTTGGCATGACGCATGTGCGATGCTGGAGTTGCAATCGCATAAGATAAGAATGTCAATATTGTGGTTATCCTCGAAACAATCAAGACACTTTCGTTTTCATCCAAGTAATATCCATCCATTCTCAAATTCTACGAAGCATTCCTATCATTGTCATCTAAATCGACATCAACTTAACTTGTATCTTATTCATCCAACAACAATGCTCAACATAATTTTTGTTCATTCGATCAGAGTATCTCCGAGTTATTACATATCGTCTTTGATACGCCTCCATACCATCGTCGATATGCATAACTTGAACATCTTCCTTTCTCATAAGCTCCAATTCGTTGCAATCACTGTTATCATCCGAACTCGAATACGAATCAAGTCTTGCACACATAAAGATTCATTCCGTTATAACTAACTACCATAATCACAACACAATTTCTAATTCACATATCCATTCTCATATCCCTAACTCGTACTTCCAAATCGTGCTACCGACTTATCGCACTAACTCAAATTTGTTCGCATGATTTATTCGCACCTACTCAACTCGTTCTGAATAAGTCTTCGTACTAACTCAACGTAAATTCGACCCGGTCGACCATTTCCTCAACGTAATATTCCTTCGCTATGCTCAACCTATCGTTCGACTTACACTTAATGAATCCTCGTCCGACGTATCATCCAAAGGTATGACTTCGCGCATAATCGTTCAACTCAATTCATCACGACATACTTGTATCGTCTTCTATCGAATCATTCTCACTCGAGTCTCGTTAATACTCTGCCCGTTGCGGACAAACCTATCATAACCGACACAATCGTCTCGACGTAATCAATTGCAAGTCACCAAGGCTTAACATCGCTATCGCTAAGTGGTACTACATATACCACTCAAAAATCGAGCCTATCGTTACCGATACAATACTTCGCTATATTGATCGCATAATTGGTATTGTATATACCACTCAAAATTGAGTCATTACTCGATATCACACTCTGCATAGGTCCAACATCTATCTTTCAATCAACTATCCCGTATGGCGATCTTTCCGATCCCAGCTCTAGCGTTCTTCTTACTCAAATTGGCACAACAACTGGACCAACATGCCCTATCGTTTGCTCAAGTTTGACATATATTCAGTCTAACCATACCTTGGCAATCATATCGATTACACCCGTAACATTCAGCTAACATATACGTTTGCCTACTTCGAAACTCGATTCAATGCGGCCAACTTACAAGTTCGCCTACTCAACTCGACTCGTTATCATCGCATCCATGATTTTCCAATCTCGCTCATCGCAACTCGTGTAACAATTTACTCTCGATAATTAAGGTCACAATCCCGTTCGACATATTGCTATCCATACGCATAGCCATACAACACGCATCATACCATATCGACTCGTTGCACCGATGCAACGAACAATTTATGACTTACTGCACTCCATGCAACCGACAACACATAACCGTTTGCATAGCAACATAACACGCATCGCCTCACATATCGACCTGTTGCACTTCGTACAATCAACAACACATATCTTCTCACACTTCGTGCGATCAACAATACGTATATCATTGCACTTCATGCAACCAACATCACCATATTCGTTGCACTTCGTGCGACCCACATTCCCTAACCCATTGTACTTCGTGCAACCAATATTCTCTGATGGCACACGGAGATAGCGCGATAGTCACGATATACTTGTGGCAGACGTACTCACTTAATATAGACTTATTGTATGGAACATCTAATGTAGCGTCGAGCAGATCCATGAGCCATGTGGTTGCAGAAATAACTTAGAGTCAACTGAATTCGATAGCGAAGCAACTGAGGGTCAAAGAGATTCGTGCACGGTCCAGAGGATGGAACCGCTCTGATACCAACTTGTCACGCCCCGATCCGGGAAATCACTCGTTCTCGCTAAATTTCACCCGAATCACCGTCCTCGCTGGGGCGTGATACCGCACGAGCCTGGAGTTGCGCTTGTGCAAGGCAAGATAACAGGTTCAGATAGTGATTATCTCAAATTCGTAACATAAGCAGCAGAAGGAAACAAAGAATACAATAAGAATCTCTTTTATTCATAATGAACTGAAGGTTACAAGGCTCTGAATAGCCCAACTTAATATGCCAATTGGCTACAATGCTCATGATCTCTCTAGCTTACAAAGGATTACATTGTTCCATACATCATATCTCTTTATAGCCATCAAGTAGTCTTCGACCAAACATCTCAATGTCGTAAGTCCGAACGCCTATGTGGTAGCTCCTCTTGAAACGCTAAGGACTCCATACCTCAGCACGTCCAAGCTAAGCCCCGCCCCGAGCTGAACATACCTGAACCTGCAGGCAAACTAGTGGAGGATTAGTACTTTCGTCCTCGCTTCGTACTGATCAAGTCCCGCTCGTACCTAAACCAAACACTAACTATATTTAGTGGAACATGCAACAATATTTGGTGATCTTGATAATTAGCCTTAGGATCACTTTCATGGCAATATTCGACATAGTAACTTAATATAATTGTGTCCTATATCGTGTTCCTGCAGCAGATACAGTTAGATATAATATAAACGTATGCATAGTGATCGTGCTCATCTCCGTCCCGTTTTGCCTAGCCTACAATGGATAGCACTTTATATAAGAAATCATACGATTCACGCAACCAACCATAAACTTAGTCATATGCATAAGGGTAGCAGGCTCTGCGCCTGCACCCAACTCTAATCTCAGCCCACTGGCTCTATTTATATGAAGGTCACGGTGTTTCGCACCGTAATGGACTTGGCATCTCTTATGTGTAAGCCTATGATCGCTTCGATATGGGTTGCTAGCCCAATATCCGAAGGATCCCAAACTTACTGATATCATAGCTTATCACAACACTGGACGGTCGTAATCCGTCCGAATGATGTGCACCATAAATACCATACATAATTCCCTCCTGGCCGAACGGTCCCTGGTGCCCCGGTCGTAACCGTCCGAGGGAAGCCGCACCCGTGCATGGGCCATCTGAGTCCATTGACCATGCAATACGTGCCATAGCATACAAGTCATATATTGCAACCCATTTCATGTTCCATAAACATAATCTCGCTCCATCAACATATTCGCGGCTCATAAACATAATCCACCATCCTCATCTCAAGCTCCGCCGACATTATACCCCAACACATCCGTATTGATGCACGACGTCCAACGGCTTAGACATCTCGCACTTATGTTCAATGCGTTCTATTCATAAGTTATTCACATAGCCTAATTTCGTAGTTACTTATTCATTTCCTAGCTTCCGTGCACGAGGGCACGCTCGGCGCCATAATCAATGTTCTAGGCCTAGTGTTCAATGTTCTCGGAGTCGTGCACGTGATGCACATAATTGTCTTTCAGTGTTCTACCATCACTGCCCTACCGCGACCCGTACACTTGATGCACATCGCTTATTCAGTTATTCAATATTTAATGTTCTACCTTAGTGTTCAACGCATATTAAGACACTTAATCGTCGAGCCACGCTCGCTAACTTAATAGCAACTTTAAGCATACGATGATATGTTTTATTAGACGTGAAGGAGTAGGAGAGAGAGTCAAGAACCCGTCCACCTTAAGTCGATACGCCTTGCCGTTTCACCGAGCTGAAGTGGCTCGCTTCCATAACCTGGTCGCATAGCTAACTCTCGGACTTAGCTATTTCTTTGAACTACTCGATTGATTTGGCCTACCGCGCCCATGCCACAATCCGTTGCAAGGCCAAGATTTGGTTTCGCGGACACTTCACTGAATAAGGCAAAATGCTAACCCCTTATCGTCTAGCGTAAAAGTATAGCCTGCATACCAGATCAACTAAAATCAGTACTTATTCAAATAGGACTTATCCTTTGCATCGATTCGATTCATAGATTCCAATCGACTCAAAGCTTATCTTTGGCTAAAGTAACTCTTGCATCGATTCGCATTGATACTTTATCGAGTCAACGCAACTCTTCGAGTCAACGACTCATCATAATGTGCCGTGCAGAGCGGGGCATTACAAATCCTGTTCGGGCCTGCTCTCGGATGCACAGTCGAGCAATATCGTCAAACTGTGTCGACTTGATCCTCTCTATAAAGTTCGATTGAATCTGCAGACCCCACATCTATATCTCCACTCCTGGCACTAGTACCTCGATTCCTAGGCTCTCCAGATCTGCTAGCAAGTGACGATCTGCCATCAAATACATGGCTGTCGAATATCTGCTCAAAGCATCAGCAACCACGTTGGCCTTTCCTGGATGATACTGCAGTACGATGTCGAAGTCCTTCATCAACTCCAACCATCTACGCTGCCTCATATTGAGCTCCTTCTGTGTAAACACATACTTCAAGCTCTTGTGGTCTGTGAAGATTTCCATGCGCTCTCCGTATAGATAGTGTTTCCACAATTTCAGAGCAAAGATAACTGCCGCCAACTCCAAGTTGTGGGTAGGGTAGTTCTTCTCATACGGATGTAACTGCCTGGAAGCATAGGCAATTACCTTTCCATGCTACTGCAAGACACAACCTAAAACCTTTTCAGAGACGTCACTGTAGATGGTGAACCCGCCTGATCCTGATGGCAATGTCAGAATCGGAGCTATCGTCAACCGCTTCTTCAACTCATCAAAAGTGACCTGACACTCCTCTGACCAGATAAACTCTGCGTCCTTCTAGGTCAGCCTGGTCAATGGCTCTGCAACCCGGAAGAATTCCTGAACGAACCTCCTGTAGTATAAACTCTCTGTGAAGAGAGTTTGTGTGTGAAACTCTCTTCACAGAGAGTTTCATGTAGGATTACCAGTCCCATGGCAGTCTTACATTAAGTTAGGACTGCCATGGGGCTGGCAGTCCTAACACAAACTCTCTGTGAAAAGAGTTTATGTATGAAACTCTCTTCATAGAGAGTTTTATATAGGACTGCCAGCCCCCTGGCACTCCTTCATTAAGTTAGGACTGCCATGGGGCTGGCAGTCCTGACACAAACTCTCTGTGAATAGAGTTTGTGTGTGAAACTCTTTTCACAGAGAGTTTCATGTAGGACTGCCAGCCCCCTGGCAGTCCTTCATTAAGTTAGGACTGCCATGGGGATGGCAGTCCTAACACAAACTTCCTGTGAAGAGAGATTGTGTGTGAAACTCTATTCACAGAGAATTTTATGTAGGACCGCCATCCCCTTGGCAGTCCTTCATTAAGTTAGGACAGCCATGGGGCTGGCAGTCCTGACACAAACTTCCTGTGAAGAGAGTTTATATGTAAAACTCTCTTCACAGAGAGTTTCATGTAGGACTGCCATCCCCTAGTAGTCCAACATTAAGTTAAGACCATGCGGCGTCATAATTGGCAATCGTAGAGGCTCCCAGTGCTACATCCAGGAAATTTTTTTCTTGAAGAGCTTCTTGAAAGCTCCCCATGTCTACCCCTCTGTTCCCACTCTGGGGTGTGACTGGTACCATGTGCGGGCAAGGTCCTGCATCTGGCTGCCCGCCGACTCAATCTGGATCCTCGCTGGTATCAGTGCCATGCAAAAAATCTCCTCAATGTGCTCTATCCAATCATCAGCATAGAGGATGCCCTCTGATCCTCGGAAGTCTCGAGGCTTCATCTTATAAAAATCCTGGATGCCAGGCATCCTCGGCTGATACTGCTGAACCTGTCCTTCCGGTGGATGGGCAACCACCATCTCCACTGTCGTCCTGACCAGTTGGTGGGCATCGTCTATGCCCTGTCGGATGTCAGCAGTCTGGAACTGTTGCTGGTGTTGTTGTGCCTCCATCATCTGCTGGAAGAAGGTAAAGAGGTGTGCAGCGTCAATCGATCATGAAGGTGGTTGCTGTTGCTGCAACACATCTGGGATAACCGGGGTTGGCCTCCGAACAGGTAGAGGTGCACCCCCGAATACTGAAGAAACCCCGACATGAGTAGGTACCAGGGGAGCTGCTGTCTCAGGTCCCGACTGAACTGGGTGAGAGGTGGCAGACCTCTCCGAAGTACCTCTCATGCTGGGGCGATGCGATCATGTCTCAATCACCATCCTGGAGACAGATCAAACAAGAAAATCAATACTGAGAAAGAAGCAATATAATCAAAGGAGGACAGTTTATTTCAAATGAAGCAATTAACAGCAAGAATTTAGATGGCAGGAATTTAGATAAGAGTTTTTCTAAATGTGATTGAGTACCCAAAACTATATCCTATATCCTACTACAGGCTGTAGTGATACTCTAGTTCGAGTACTACTACGAAATCCCACTAGTTGCGACTCTGGACCTACATGGACCACCACTAAAAATGTGTCACGACCCGTACCCAGTGTAGGGATACGAGAAGTAGGTACGTCCAGCCTACACCGTAGTATCGGCGGTAGAACACTGTCCTAGGTCACATACATCTAACACAACATAAGTGTAACTACACAAGATATACTCTCCAATCGGAGGACAATACAAAAGATACATCTCAATCACAAATCTAAGGTAGAAGTAGCACGATATGATCGATATGAAATATCAAATAGAGAACATACAAGCAGAAGAAAATAAGTCAAAGTGTCTATACGACACAAAATCAACATCATCCAAAAATAATACAACTCAAAATGCCAAAAACAAAGACAAATAAAATAAGGTAACAGTTTAGCTATCTAGCCTAGACTATGGGAATGGTGTCATCAGCTGCTGCAGGATCCTCCTGTGGAACCAGCTCACATGTGTCATCTAAGTGGGCTCTGTAGTAGGTGGTACAGAAGTCCTCATCATCCTCTATAATATTTTTAACAGGTCCAGTCAGGACAGGAACGAGCACAAAATCTTTCGTACAGTCCATAACATGGCAGAAAATGTAAACCAAGCAATAGAGCAAGATACATGAACTGTAAGAATGTACACGAAAAATAAGAGATATTTGTAAACTGGAAATATATGTATGATAAGTAAGAATTGTAAGTGACTAGTGATTCAGAGCACAAGATAGTTATGTAAACGGCATGATATTATACACGAGTAATCTACAGAGGTTATACACGAGTAAACTACAAAAATGATCACATAACCACTTCTACTCCCCCGTCCCCAATCAATACACAAGGATCCATTCAAGTTATGTTATTATACACGAAGTTTAGTTTGTACACGAAGATCATGTGAGCACATGAGAGTACACAAGAGAACACAATTTATACACGAATACAAGGAGTACACGATGCTCATGATAAAGTACACGAACATGAAATACCCGATGTATCCGATGAGAGAATAATATCGCATGAAAGATCCATATAGTACTAATCCGTGATAACAAATGTCAGCATCAAATAAAGTAATCTAGAGCATGAATATAAGTCCTAGCAAGTATGAAACGATCAGAAAGTGTTACTCGCCTACGATGTGAATGTCTGTGAGAATATAATGTCCGAAGCGAGGTATCTGAGTCCTATTTAGAGCAACACAAGTTATGATGTATTCAAGGTTTATAATTGAAGTGTACAATGCATTCTATATGATTCTAGGTCATAAGTCAACACTAGTCAACTATGGTCAACTATATAGTCAAACTAGGTCAACATGATCAACAAGTCCAAGTCTAGTCAAATCTAGTCTCGGTTGGTCAAAACTAGTCTAGTCAAGCCTATGTATATATGTATAACCTACATGTATAACATATAGCTAACATATAGCACCTACCCTATATACCACATAGCTAAACCAAGGCATATCATGAATATACCATATAGCTGACAAATACACACACACACACACACACACACACACACACACACACACACACACACACACACACACACACACACACACACACATATATATATATCTATATATATATATATATATATATATTTAGAGAGAGAGAGAGATGGAAGGGGGATAACATGTGTGTGTGTGTGTGCTGGTAGATGGGACAGTTTACTCAAGCATATTTTAACATCAAATCTAAACTAAAACTCAAGCATATATAAGAAATATATATATATTTTTTATATATATATATATATATATATATATATATATATATATATATATATATATATATATGAAGGTATATATATATATAACATATATAGAGAGAGAGATAGATAAAGAGTGTGAGAGGGTGTGTGTATGGCAGTATAGAGTGTATGTGTTTGTACACTAGTGAGCAGACAGTAGGGTTCAAAGCAAAGTGCAGGAATAGGTGTTTTGTTTGAAATAACATACATGCATATAACATCAATCAAATCCCAACTTTCATGTTAAACCCAATATAAGTTTTCAAATGTTAAACCACCCAAACTCAGTTTTCAAATGTTAACATACAATCTCAGTTTTCAAATGTTAAACCCAATTACATCTACATTACAGTGTACAATTCAATATCAAAACAAAACCTACAACCCAAACCCAATCTCAGTTTTAAATCCAGTTTTCGAAATCATCAAGTATCTGTAAAGTTAAGATACATGAACTAACATGTATATATATACATAATATATATGATACATTCAAATATATATTTATATATATTCATTTAAAATTGGGTAATTATGTACAGTGGTGTGTCACATACGTGTGTATTCTAGGGGGTGTCTACGTTTCCAGAAAACTGGACACGAGGTGTCCAAACAACAATTTACAGAGAGTATCAGAACACAGTGTGCACCCAGGCTCGTATAGTCATGTCGAGTCAAATTTGATACGACACAGTGCACGTGAATCCAAGTGCTCGTTTCCATATGTAGTCTAGGTATAAGGCTACGTGTTCGACACCTCACCATGGGGCCACGACGTGTCATGTCCACGTGTCAAGGCCGTATCAGTGGCGAAATAAAATTGTACACAGTGTAGTACAAAATCGATGTGGGCACGAGTTCGTGTACGACACGACACAAACTGCCATGAGAGTTGGAGGCTGATATGTCAGTCATGGCCCCCACCTTCATGCCAAGTGGCATGTGCCCACGTGGCCTAGCTGCGAGAAAACACAACATAGTAGCAGGACACTCGCACACTGCCTCGTGTTGTGTCTGTTGTCCAATTTTGGACACGGACACGACGTCAAATCGTGTTCAGAGTTAGGGTTCTGAGATCCCTACACATATGGCTATCAAAATAGTAAATAGTTTCAAAATTATAAACAAACAGTTCTCTTGGGCATTTCATCAAACACCTATAATAAAACTCTGATACGCCTCCGATACGCATTTCAAATGGACACCAATTCCTACCAAACTTGGTCTACAGCTAGGGTGCACCTAAATGAATGCATCTATGAAAAGAAAACAAGGTTTTAGTGGTTGTATAGAGATTTACCTATTGAGAGTTAGATCTCAATGCAAAAGAGCCAAGAATGATGCTTTCCTCAACTTGCTATATGCTCCCTACGCCTCTAAACCTTGCTAGCTAGCCTCCAATGGTCTTCTCTACTGTATGGGAGGGTGATGCAATTGATTTGGCTCAATTTGGAGTTGATTTGAGCAAAGGGATAAAATTTGGGGAAGAACAAAGTTAGGGTTTGATGTGGAAATGAAAAAGAGGCAAGAATGATTAAGTGTTGATATATATAGGGGGATACTTGCTTAGCCGGCCACTAGGTTGCTAGGGTTAGGGCATGGTGAATGTGAGCTACGGGCTTCTATCTATGCAAATCAAGGCTTAAATCAAAGGCCCAAACCAATTAGGGTTCAAGCTAAAAAGTATTTTAAACAAATATCTTCAAGAAGTTACTATCAAGATATTTCTAATCTTGGCACTTAGCTTAGAAGGTTCTAATCAAAATATATAGCCTCATGATCGTATCTAGATTAGGTTAACTTCTAGGTTAAGGCTCAACAATATAATTAGCACATAATTAATTAATAAAAAATTCAATTTCATAAAATGTCAAAAATGACCAAAATATCCTTAGGCTAAAATGTGGTAGTGACAAGTCTACCCTCCTTAAAATAATTTCGTCCTCAAAATTGAAAGGCGAAACTAAAATGATGAGAAGAATAGAAAATCATACCTCAAGGTCCAAAAAGATAAGGGTATCGCTCGTGCATCTCATCCTCCCTCTCCCAGGTAGACTCTCCTGGAGAATGATGCCTCCATGCGTCACGAACCAAGGATATCGTCTAGTTCCTTAGTACCTTCTCTCGTCGATCTAGAATCTCCACAGGCTGTTCTAGATAGCTAAGAGTAGGTCCCACCTCGATCTCGAAATGATCAAGTACATGGCTAGGGTCTGCCATGTACCGTCTCAACTGCGACACGTGAAATACGTTGTGGACTCCCTCTAATGCAGGTGGCAAGTCTAGCCTGTATGACACATCACCAACTCTCCTGCTGATAATGAAAGGTTCGATGAAGCGTGGGCTAAGCTTTCTACCTCCACCAAAGCGTATAGTACCACGTGTCGGAGATATCCTCAAGAAAACCAGATCTCCAACCTAATAACAAATAAGATCTTAAATTAACAATAATAAACAAATAAATTACAAAATAAACCAATCCTAATTTTAATCCTATCTTTAAGATATACCTCAAACTCCAAAGGTCTGCGGTGGCTATCGGCCCAATGTCGATGTCTATCCTGTGCCACGCAAAGTCGATCCTTGATAAGATTCACCTTCTCGGCTGCGTCCATAACCATCTTAGGTCCCAATAAAGCTTGCTCTCCAACGTCATCCCAAGACAAGGGTGTACGACATATATGTCCGTATAGTGCCTCGAATGGTATCATCTCAATGCTGGCCTGAAAATTGTTGTTGTATGCAAACTCCACTAAGTGCAGATGATCCTCCCAGGATCTTCAGAAGTCTATGACACACGTCCGCAGCATGTCCTCGAGTGTCTGAATAGTCCTTTCTGACTGTCCGTCCGTCTAAGGGTGGTATGTGTTGGCCCATTTGGTCATATGGTCAAACCTGATTTTAATAATTGATCAAACTCTGTCTGGATATACAAAGCTAGTCGGGACATCTCGGACTCTTGAACATGATCAAGAATGGCTATCCACTGAATTCAAGACCGAAGATCTGTTTGCCTACTCGAGTCTGTAATTCCTTATGCAATATATTTTTTATTTTATTTGAGTCTAGGAATATGTTGTACACCGAGTCATACTGGCAAATAGGCTACCCTTAAATGAGTTCAAAATGTTTTTAAAATGACCTCTCAAAAAGGTTTACAAAAGGTTTCAAAAGGTTTTCAAAAATCACCAAAAAGCTTTTTAAAACCCTAACTAAACCCTGACTAAACCCTGATAGAACTCGGACCGAGTTCGGCCAGAGTTCGGCCAGAGTTCGGTTGGTGGCCGTTGTGATTTTGAATCCTTGGAACTTGGTCCTCCTGTAGTTGCGGATTTGACCGAGATTTGCTCATAGAGTTCTGCCCGAATTCTGCCCGAATTCTGTCAGAAGTCTGCCTTTGAAATTCCTATAAATAGAGAAGGATTTCGATCATTTCAACTCACTCATTCACTTTAAATCTTCTCTCTATCTAAAGCTTTCAGTCTTTCAAAGAGTTTTCTAGAGCTTTCAATTTCAGATCCCAAGCCAATTACAATCCTCTAGTCGATTTGCCAGTGCGGTACGGTCTAGAAGTTTTTGAGAGATTGTAATCAGAAGGCTTGATTGAAGAATACCTCTTCATATTTGAAGTTGGACGAGTTCTTCGTATCAAAGCTCGCGTTGTAGAAGTTGCAATGACTTCGTAAGAAAACTTGCAGTTTTTCCAATAGTAGATTTAACTGGTAGCAAGAGTTCTACCGACTGGATTAGTCCTCAACAGAGGGATACCAGTATACATCGCAGTCTTTGCGTTTGCTCTCTTAACTCTGTCTTTACTTTATTTCAGTTGTGATTAATATTCTGTGATTGTGCTGCTAACATTGTTTTAATTAGCATTATTCCGCTGCCAACTCTATTCACCCCCCCTCTAGAGTATTACGCTTTACTATTTCGTTCCTACAATTGGTATCAGAGTGGGTGTTTACAGGTAAAGCAAAGGTAACAGTGCAATTATTTATTCATTTTAATTAACTGTTATATAGATCACAGCATAACACATGGCAACTGTGAAATTCACAAGTGAAGGCCAGGCCACAAACAGACCCCCACTGTTTGATGGTACAAACTATACCTATTGGAAAATACGGATGAGTTTCTTCTTGAAATTACTTGACTTTGATTTATGGTCCATTGTTCTTGATGGCTATCAAAAGCCACCTCGTATAAATGTTGATGGAGTTTTAGTTGAAAAAACCCTACAGTAGATATACAGAGAAAGAAAAAAAAAGGGCCAGTCTTGACGCACGTGCCATTAATGCTCTTTTTTGTGCTTTAGACAGAACTGAATTTAACAGGGTGTCTATCTGCACAATGGCTAATGAAGTGTGGAAGCTACTTGAAGTCACACATGAAGGCACAACTCAAGTCAAAGAATCTAAAGTCAGCAAACTTACTCAAGAGTACGAGGCGTTCAAGATGAAGCCCAACGAAACAGTTACACAAATGTTCGAGAGATTCTTGGATATTGTAAATCCTTTGTCCTCCTTAGGCAAAGATTACAGTAACCATGAAAAGATTCGCAAACTCCTGCGAGCACTTACCAAGAACTGGATTCCGAAGGCTACTACAATCATTGAAGGGAACTACCTCACAACTATGTCCCTCGAAGTACTCATGGGTAAGCTACTCACTCATGAACTGGAGCTACAAGATTTTGAAGAGCCTGCACCAAAGGAGAAGACGATCGCTCTCAAGGCTCAGCACAGAAAAGCTGCTAAAGGTGACTCAGACAGCAGTGGATCTGACGCTGAAGATCAAGCACTCCTAGCAAGGAAGTTCAAAAGATTCATGAGACATGAGAAGAGAGTCAAAGAGAACAACAGCAACAACTGGTATCAAGAAGATGTTGTCTGCTATGGTTGCAAGAAGAAGGGACACATGAAGAAGGATTGTCCCACAAACTCATCATCAAGCAAGAAGAGCAACAGGTATGAAAAAGGGAACCTGAAGAAATCAACATCTAGGAGATATGCCAATACCAGCATATGGCATGAAAGTGAAGCCAGCGACTCAGAAGACGAACAATCAGAAGACGCTGTAAACGTATGCTTTATGGCATCCGATCAGGTACCTACTGAACCTGTAGTTGATACTTATGATGACTTCACCTTTGAGCAATTAGGAGATGTCTTCAGTGACCTGATGACTGATTACAGGAAACTGTGTAGCAAGTATCAGACCTCTAAGAAGGTACTCAAAGAGTACAAAAGCGAAATAGGTAGACTTACCGACCTACTAGCTGAGGTTAGAAATAATGTTAGTGAGTCTGGTGAGCTTTCTTCAACAAAGCTCTTATTACACGAGACTACCAAGTCATCTGAAGAGAAAGACAAAATTATTGACCAACTCAAGGAAGAACTTTCTATAGAGAAGAAAAGTCTTCGATGTGCACAAATCAGAATAGAATCACTCACTTCTGATTATACTAAGTTGTATGACACTTCCAAAAGATTGAAAATTAGGTTAGGAAAACAGCCTGAGCCTGCTGCTTCCTTCCCTAACATGTGTCACTTACCAAAAAATCAGAACATTTCCAAGCCAAACACTGTCAGACCAAACCATATAAAACCTTTACCCCAAAAGGTTAAGCCCAAACAAGATTATAGGTATGCTTTCTTCTATACTAGAAAACCTAAACCTACCAACCATGCACACCACTCAGCTTTCAACACTCGACATGCACAATGTCATTATTGTGGCCTCATTGGTCATATTTCATCTGCATGTAGAATGAGAAAGCTTGTTGATTTAAATGTTTATGCTTGGATACCTAAAGCTAACAATTCAGGACCCTACAAGAAATGGGTACCAAAAGTTTTATCTGCAAACTGTTTTGTAGGTGGAACACCCTTCACATGCTAGAAGCAAATGGATCCTCGACAGCGGTTGCTCACGGTATATGACCGGTGACACTACCCTATTTGCAACACTGTCGAAGAAAAAGGAGGAAGGCTATGTCTCCTTCGGTAATAACTTGAAAGGGTATATTATTGGTATCGGTGATGTTGGTAAGTCTCCCTATCCTGTGATTAAGGATGTCTGTCTGGTTACCGAGTTGAAACATAATCTACTCAGCATAAGTCATCTAGCTGATCATGGTTATGGCATCAACTTTGGCAAAGACAAATGTACTATAGTTGATAGCTCAACTGGTAGTACTATCTTTGAAGGTATTAGGGAAGACAATATATATGTTTTCTATTTGTTAGAAGAAACTAACATTTCAGGTAGATGCTTAATGGCCAAGAATGATGAGAGTCATCTGTGGCATATGAGACTCGGTCACGCTAATATGGATACGATCTCAAGATTATCTACAAAGAAGCTAGTACATGGTTTATCGGACATTACATTCAAGAAAGATTCGGTATGCAGCCAATATGAAAAGAACAAAGCTACCAGATCCACATTCAAGTCAGTAAACGCAGTATGTACTATTAGACCTCTACAATTGCTTCATATGGACTTATTTGGTCCTAGCAGAGTTGCTAGTCTCGGAGGTAAACTTTATGCTTTCGTAATTGTAGATGATTTCTCTAGATACACGTGGGTATATTTCTTGACACGCAAGAATGATGCATTATCCGAATTTGTCGCCTTTTGCAAGAAAGTACAGAATGAAAAAGGTTACATGATCACTCGCATAAGAAGCGATCATGGAGGCGAATTCGAGAATGCTAATTTTGAGCAATTTTGTGACACACACGGTTTTGTACACGAGTTCTCCTGCCCTAGGACTCCACAACAAAATGGAGTTATGGAACGTAAGAACAGAACTCTAACCGAAATGGCCAGAGTGATGTTAAACCAGTTTAGTCTACCCAAATATTTCTGGGCTGAAGCTGTCAATACAGCTTGCTTTGTACTCAATAGAGTTCTAATTCGACCCAAATCGAAGAAGACTCCATTTGAGTTATGGTTTGATAGAATTCCATCTGTTTCATACTTTAGAATATTTGGCTGTAAATGTTTTATTCTTAATACAAAAGACAATCTGGGAAAATTTGATGAAAAGGCCAATGAAGGTATATTTTAGGTTATGCGGCCAAGAGCAAAGGATACAGAGTCTTCAACAAAAGAACCATGATCATCGAAGAGTCAATCAACGTCACCTTTGATGAACTAAATCAGATGACGATCGATGACAATGACGAAGATCCAACTGTACCAAGCTCAACATCAGCTGATCCTCAACCAAGCTCTGCACTAGCTGAACCTCCTAGAGAAGATCTAGGAACCAGCTATCTTCAGAATCTACCGAAAAGGTTGAAATTTACAGCTGATCATCCAAAAGATTTGGTAATTGGTGATATTACCAAAGGAGTAAGTACTCGTACATCCAGTAGAGATATTGTTTCTAGTGTTGCATTTATTTCACAGCTAGAACCCAAAACTATTGATGAAGCATGTAGTGATAGTTTTTGGATAGATGCTATGCAAGAGGAATTAAACCAATTTGAACGGAATCAAGTTTGGGAACTTGTTCCCAGGCCTATTTATCATCCGGTCATTGGCACCCGTTGGGTATTCCGAAATAAACTAAATGAGAATGGTTTAGTGACTCGTAATAAGGCTCGACTCGTAGCTCAAGGATATAATCAAGAAGAAGGTATCGACTACGATGAGACTTATGCCCCAGTTGCAAGATTAGAATCCATTCGCATGTTATGTGCATTTGCATGTTTTCATGATATCAAACTATTTCAAATGGATGTCAAGAGTGCTTTTTTAAATAGTTTTATAAAAGAAGAAGTTTTTGTAGCACAACCTCCAGGTTTCACGGATTTCAAAAACCCTGATCATGTTTTCAAGTTAAAGAAATCCTTATACGGTTTAAAACAAGCCCCTCGTGCTTGGTACGATCGTCTAAGCTCTTTTCTACTTGATAATGGTTTTTCAAAAGGCAAGGTTGACACTACACTGTTTATTAAGTCTTTTAATGGCAAACTTCTTTTAATTCAAATCTATGTTGATGATATTATATTTGGATCTACTGATGAATCTCTGTGTCAAGAATTTTCTAAGTATATGCAGAATGAGTTTGAGATGAGCATGATGGAAGAGCTGAAATTCTTTCTCGGATTACAAATCAAACAAACTGATAATGGGACATTTATAAATCAAGCCAAGTATACAAAAGACCTGCTAAAGAAGTTTGATCTGGACAATGTCAAACCTATTGGCACTCCAATGGCAACTTCAACAAAGCTTGATACAGATGAACAAGGCAAGCCAGTCGACACACGTAAGTATCGAGGTATGATTGGTAGTTTACTTTATTTAACTGCTAGTCGTCCAGATATAATATTTAGTGTTTGCCTGTGTGCACGTTTTCAAGCTAATCCAAAGGAATTACATCTGTCCGCAGTTAAGCGTATCTTTCGATACCTTAAGGGCACTTCTTCTGTTGGCTTGTGGTATCCCAAAACTAAGTCCTTTGACCTTATTGGTTATTCGGATACAGATTTTGCTGGATGCAAAGTCGATAGAAAAAGTACCAGTGGCACATGTTATTTCTTAGGCAAGGTTTTAGTCTCATGGTTTAGTAAAAAGCAAAATTCTGTAGCCCTATCAACAACAGAGGCTGAGTACATCGCCGCAGGACGTTATTGTGCTCTATGATTTATTTTACACACATATTCCATTTTCTGTGATAACATGAGCACTATTAATTTGACTAAGAATCCAATATGTCACTCTCGTACTAAACATATCGAGATTCGACATCACTTTCTTAGAGATCATCATCAAAATGGAGATATAAATCTTGTGTACATAGATACTGAAAATCAACTAGCTGACATCTTTACTAAACCTCTAGCGGAAGATCGTTTCAATTATTTACGTCGAGAATTAGGAATTTTAGACGTCAATAATATTAATTAATTTTGTTTTATGATTATATATCACTACGCAAAAACTGTGTTAGAGACAAGCCAATAAAGAGTCTGTCGAGTTCGGTTGAGGGTGTCAGGTTATATATACAGAACCCGAGAAGCCCTTCTTCTTCATTGCTTCCAAACTAATCACAACAGCAGCAGCTCCCGCAAAGGGGCCCCGAACCCTAGCTTTTCACCACCCTCATTCTTCCAATCCAAGTGGTGAAATCAATCCAAAATTTGGATTCGTGCGGAGTTCGTCGTTCTCTTCGACATACTTTGATTTCGGGAGGTATAACCCCATCTTTCTCTACTTTTTAATTAGTACATTTTTATTTTAATTTGCACAAATGGCACCCAAATTCAATCCTTCAAAGAGGAAGAAGACGAACCCTAGTGAGGAAGGGTCATCTTCGCATCCGCATACGGATTCCCTCTTCTCGCCGGTCCAAACGAGCGACGGTACGTTCGACGGGTTTTTCTTTCAAACCCTAGACCAAGCCCTACTGTGGTATGGAGACTTCTCCATGAGATCCATATGCACAGGCGCTCCAGTCAAATGGACTGTATTTTCTGATCATCGTCATTTCTTTGAGGCATTAGGGTTACATCTTTTTGTTAAAATCTGCTTTCCTATAGCAACTAATGCCATTAGATTATTTTATTGTAATCTCATATTAAACACTTGTGATGTGAGCACTCGTATTGGAGGTATTGATATCAATTTCAATGATGACCTCTTAGCAGAGATCCTTGGTGTCCCTAACGAAGGTGCACCGCTAGTTGACATCACTGAATTTGATTTTTTCGAAGGCACGACACTCGCCAGTTTCAAAGCGGAACTCTGTGCACCTGATAGAGTATGCTCTGGAAAGTTCAAGGCTAACAACCTGAACTTGTTTAACTATGAATTGCATCGCATCATCTATTCCACTATCCTTCTAAAATCTACTTCAAAGGATGATGTGACTTCTCTTGAGCTGTCCGCCATGTACCACATTCTTAAGGGGATTCCATTTTCTGCCCCTAAGACCATGATTCAGATGATGGGTCGTTGTCGTGCAAGAGATAGAAATCTCTCTTACGCGATGATTCTTCCATGCATCTTTCAGCACTTCGATATCGATCTGTCGACTTGTACTCAGGACCCTGAGCCCAAGTTTCTTCAGTTATCTCGTCGTAGCATGACTGCTTCAGCTCCACCTCCTGCTCCTCCTACTGCACCTCCTCCACCACCTCATCAGTATGCCATGACATTTGAGGGCATACATCAGCATTTATCTGCTTTACACGTCTCGATGACGGACATGGCTCGCGAGCGTGAGTTCTGCGACGTCATCCGCTATCAGGCACTTGCAAACTCCTTAGCTGATCTTCGTTTCGCCCAGACTGGTCATTCAGCCGGTTCCATCCCTAGAGATCCAACTTTCTTCGGTTACCGCTGTGAGGATGAGGCTGTTCATGCCTACTTCCAGCCCGGTAATGCCTATGATTGGTACCGTCCTGACCGTGCTCCATATCGTGATTATGTTGGTGAGTTCTATGCTGGCGCCCCTCCGCATCCTTCTGGAACTGGTACCTCTGGAGCTGGTACTTCAGGACATGCTGGTCGAGCTGCTGATGATGATGATGAGGAGGATGATGATGAGGAGATGTGACTATATGATTTTGAGTGATATTTTATTGTGCACTTGGAAATGCTCCGACATTCCAAGTTATTATCAGTACTTTTTTATTAGCACTTTCTAGTTTGCTTCAGTACTTTTATTTTCATGGACATGTTTATTATGCCTCAGTTTATGGCATTCAGTTTATTTCAGCACTATGTTTCAGTTTCACTTTATGATAGCACTATTTCTTATATTGCTTCATTCTTTATAACTGCCTGTGAAATTACATGCCTGTGATGATTTTTTTTACAATACATGCCTGTGATATTTCTCTAATTTTATTTCTGCCTTATTTCTTTTATATATGTTTTCTCACTATTTGTTACTTATGCATTTGATTGCGGGGGAGCTTCATCTTTTGCAATTATTTTGCTAAGTGACAAAGGGGGAGAAAATTAAAGATCTAACATTTTTTTGAGATAATACAGGATATGAACAATTCTACTTTTTGATATTTTGAACAAGCTTAATGTTATATCATTCATAGTTTGTCAATTATCAAAATGGGGAAGATTGTTGGCCCATTTGGTCATATGGTCAAACCTGATTTTAATAATTGATCAAACTCTGTCTGGATATACAAAGCTAGTCGGGACATCTCGGACTCTTGAACATGATCAAGAATGGCTATCCACTGAATTTAAGACCGAAGATCTGTTTGCCTACTCGAGTCTGTAATTCCTTATGCAATGTATTTTTTATTTTATTTGAGTCTAGGAATATGTTGTACACCGAGTCGTACTGGCAAATAGGCTACCCTTAAATGAGTTCAAAATGTTTTTAAAATGACCTCTCAAAAAGGTTTACAAAAAGGTTTTCAAAAATCACCAAAAAGCTTTTTAAAACCCTAACTAAACCCTGACTAAACCCTGACAGAACTCGGACCGAGTTCGACCAGAGTTCGGTTGGTGGCCGTTGTGATTTTGAATCCTTGGAACTTGGTCCTCCTGCAGTTGCGGATTTGACCGAGATTTGCTCATAGAGTTCTGCCCGAATTCTGCCCGAATTCTGTCAGAAGTCTGCCTTTGAAATTTCTATAAATAGAGAAAGATTTTGATCATTTCAACTCACTCATTCACTTTCAATCTTCTCTCTATCTAAAGCTTTCAGTATTTCAAAGAGTTTTCTAGAGCTTTCAATTTCAGATCCCAAGCCAATTACAATCCTCTAGTCGATTTGCCAGTACGGTACGGTCTAGAAGTTTCTGAGAGATTGTAATCAGAAGGCTTGATTGAAGAATACCTCTTCACATTTGAAGTTGGACGAGTTCTTCGTATCAAAGCTCGCATTGTAGAAGTTACAAGGACTTCGTAAGAAAACTTGCGATTTTTCCAATAGTGGATTCAACTGGTAGCAAGAGTTCTACTGACTGGATTAGTCCTCAACAGAGGGATACCAGTATACATCGCTGTCTTTGCGTTTGCTCTCTTAACTCTGTCTTTACTTTATTTCAGTTGTGATTAATATTCTGTGATTGTGCTGCTAACATTGTTTTAATTAGCATTATTCCGCTGCCAACTCTATTCACCCCCCTCTAGAGTATTACGCTTTACTATTTCGTTCCTACAGTATGCAGTACTAAACTTGAGCTGAGTGCCCAAACTAGTCTGCAGACTCCGCCAAAAATAAAAGTAAAGCGACTATCATGATCCGAGATAATGCTCATCGGAACTCCATGAAGTCTGACAATCTGACACATGTACATCTCTGTTAGCCTCTCAGTAGACAAACCCACTTTAAATGGCAAAATATGAGCTGATTTGGTCAACCTGTCTACGATGACCCAAATCGAGTATTTCTCTCCTGGTGTACGTGGCAATCCCGAAACAAAGTCCATTGTGATATGCTCCCACTTCCATTTTGTAATGGGCAATAGCTGTAACAGTCCACCTAGCCTCTTCCTCTCTGCCTTTACCTGCTGGCAAACTAAACATCTGGCTACGAAGCATGCTACCTTCCCGCTTCATCCCATACCACCATACATGCTCCTTCAGATCCCTATACATCTTATTGGCACCTGGATGCATAGAGTACTGAGAATGGTAGGCCTCCTATATAACCTCCTCTCGAAGGTCTCCGTTGGGCACACAGTCTGGATCCGTGCCTTAATGCGCCATCCTCTGCAATGATAAACTCATCCACCAGTCTTTTTCGAACCTGCTCTCGGATACGCCGCAGAGCGATATCGTCGAACTGAGTCGACTTGATCCTCTTCATCAAGTTTGACTGAATCTGCAGACACCACATCTGCATCTCAACTCCCGGCACTATCACCTCGATCCCCAGGCTTTCCAGATATGCTAGCAAATGACGATCTACTGTCAAACACATGGATGTCAGATACTTACTCAAGGCATCGGCAACCACGTTGGCCTTTCCTGGATGATACTACAATAAAATATCTCGAAGTCCTTCATCAATTCCAACCATCTCTGTTGCCTCATGTTGAGCTCCTTCTGTATAAACACATACTTCAAGCTCTTGTGGAGTGTAAAGATCTCCACTCGCTCTCTATATAAATAGTGTTTCCACTTCAAGGTAAATATAACTGCTGCCAACTCCAATTCATGGGTAGGGTAGTTCTTCTCATGCGGACGTAACTGCCTAGAAGCATAGGCAATTACCTTCCCATATACTGCTGTAAGACGCAATCTAAACCCTTTCCTAAGACGTCACTGTAGATAGTGTACCCACCTGATCCTGATGGCAATGTCAGAATCGGAGCTGTCGTCAACCGCTTCTTCAACTCATCAAAAGCGACCTGACACTCCTCTGACCAGATAAACTATGTGTCCTTACGGGTCAGCCTAGTCAATGGTTCTGCAACTCGGAAGAAATCCTGAAAGGACCTCCTGTAGTAGCCTGCCAAACCCAGAAAGCTCCTAATCTTCGCAACTGAACTCAGAGCTGTCCATGCCTCAACTGCCGTGATCTTCCTCGGGTCAACTGAGATCCTATCCCGAGTCACCACATAACCCAGGAAATCAACCCGATCCAGGAAGAACTCACATTTTGAGAGCTTGCCATAAAGCTCCTCCTTCCTGAGAGTCTCCAGAACCACTCTCAAGTGCTCCTCATGCTCCCATGTGGTCTTCGAATACACCAAGATATCATCGATGAGCATTACCACGAACTTGTCCAAGTACTGGTGGAACACCTTGTTCATCAGGTTCATGAACACCACCAGGACGTTGGTCAATCCAAACGGCATCACCTTAAACTCGAACTGGCCATACCGTATCCTGAATGTTGTCTTCGGGATATCCTCCCTCTTCATCTTTACCTGATGGTATCCTGACCTCAGATCAATTTTATAAAATACCCTCGCTCCACTCAACTGATCGAAGCGATCATCGATCATCGGTAGCGGGTACTTGTTCTTGATCGTAAGGTTGTTGAGTGCCCTGTAGTCGATACACATCTGAACCGACCCGTCCTTCTTTGGCACAAAAAGCACCGGTACACCCCATGGTGAAGAATTCGATCGGATGAAGCCCTTGTCCTGCAACTCATCCACATGTTTCTTCAACTCCACCAACTCGCTGTTGTTCACCCTATAGACGTGCTGAGATATCGGCTTTGTGCTGGGCACTAAGTCTATAGAGAACTCAAATTTTCTGTCTGGTGGTAGTCCTGGCAAGTCCTTCGGAAAGACATCCATCAACTCTGCTATCAATAGATGTGGCACCGTCTGCTCATCCACTGAAACTACATAGAAGACTTCGTTGTTCTGCTCTGCCTGCCGTCTGGCGAACTCGAACTCTGGCTCTCCTGACAGACAAAAAAGAACTCTGCCATCCGCGATAATGTATACTGGCATGGTGCCTGCTCAACCAATTAATACCGAGTATGATATCGTAGTTCGGTAATGGCATTACGAGCAAACTCGCATCCAACTCTCGGACTCCCAAAACTACTCTCCGATCCTTACAAATATTACTAACGAGGATGATGCCACCCCCAGTCGTGATCGCAAGTCCTAGGCAACGATTCAGAAGCTATATGGTGTCTAATAGCAAAAGATACAGACACAAAGCTACGGGAAGCACCAGAATCGAACAATACAAAAGCTGGAATGGAGGCGAGAAGAACAGAACCTGCAATCAGCTCTCCAATAGCCTCTGCATCCTCAGCTGCCATGGCGAAAGCTCGCCCCTGCTGGCCTTCTCTGGCCTGTTGCTGGTGCTGAATGAACCTCTGCTGTTGTGTCTGCAATGGTGGTCCCTTCTGCTGGCCTACTGGAGCCTTAGCTCCTCCTTCTCCTGGTGCCGGACGAATGCCGCTATAGGACAGTCTCTCATCAGGTGGTCCGATGAACCACACATCAGGCACCTCCCCAGCCTCTTCCTACAGTCATTCCATCTGTGCCCTGACTTCTTGCAGAAGGTACAACTGGTGGTCAACTGGTGTCTGGGTACCTGCTGCTGCTACACCTGCTGAAAAGGTGCACGGCCCTGTCCCTGAAGCTGATGCTGGAACGGCCTCTGCTGGTGTTGCTACTAAAACTGGGGCCTCTTGGTTGGACCTCCACTGCTACTAGCTCCGTGCAAATCACGACCACTCTTCAGCTTCAGTCCTAGGTCATCCTCTACTGCCACAGCTTCTGCTAGGATCTCTTCAAAAGTAGCATCCCGGCCACTCTTGGTCAAGGATCTGACCTCCCTGATCAAGCCCCTGCATAACTTCCTCACCTTCGTCGCCTCGCTCAGATCCTCCATAAATCTACTCAGCCGGCAGAACTCTCCCGTATACTCCTCGACTGTCTGGTTCCCCTGAACCAGACTCTCAAACTGCTACTCCAAGCCTCCCAGTGCTATTTCCTGGGAAGAATTTCTCCTTGAAGAGATTTTTGAAAGCTCTCCATGTCTGTCACGACCCGCACCCTAGTGTAAGGGCACGAGAAGTGTGTACGTCCAGCCTACGCCGCAGTGTCGGCGGTAGAACGCTGTCCTAGGTCAAACATCTAACAATATAAAGGTACCTGTATAGTATATACACTCCGAATGGAGGTGACATAGCAAATACAGTCTCAATCACATCTAAGTTAGAGCATAATAAAAGATAGATAAAATATAAAATCCACAAAGAGATACCGCAGATAGAAGTCTAAGTGTTTAAGATACACAAACCCAGAAAATATCTCAAATCTCAAATACAGTAATCCATAAAGTAAATACAACTCAAGACAACTAAAATAACTATCTATACAACCTCTATTGTGTCTCCTCTAGGCTAGCAGGCAACCTCCAAGCTATCTGTAAAATTTATCAACATGTCCAGTCAGGACAGGAGCGAGCACAAAATATCTCACGCAGTTCATATCAAGTTATGAAATATAAAGCATGCAGTAGAGTAAGGTACAGGAAATGCTGAAAGAGAATGTATATGAAAAATAGCAGAGATTTGATAATAGGAAATTTCTATATATGATACGTAAGAACTGTAAGCAATGTGTGATTTAGAGTACAATATGGTTATGTAAACGGTCTAGGACAATGCAATGGTAACTCCATTGTACGTGAGTGTACAATAGACATATACAATAGTTATACAATGTTGTACAATAGGATTTGAGTACATAACCAATTCTACTCCCCCTTCCCAACCAATACACAAGGATCCACTCCAGTTACGTTATCTTGTACAATAGTGTACAATGTTATACAATAGATGTACAATATTATACAATAGATGTACAATGTTATACAATAGTTGTACAATGGTCTATCCCTGGTACTCAGGTGATAATGAGAGTACAATATGCATAATGAGTATACAAGGATATGGGTATTCAATAAATACAATATATAAGTGAAACGCACATCACAATATGTATTTAGTGAATACAAGGGGATAATATCTCAAAAGAAAATCCATATAGTACCAATCCGTGATGACAATCGTGTCAGCATCAAGTACAGTAATCTAGAGCAAGAATGTAAATCCAGACAAGTATGAAACGGTCAGAGAATGTACTCGCCCGATAACCTGAACAGCTGATAGGTATAGAGGTCCAAACTGAAGCCACATAGTCCTATTTAGAGCAACACAGGTCAAGATGTATACGAGAGATGATAAATGAAATGTACAATGCATCTGCATGTTGTCTAGGTCAAACTAGACTAAAGTCAACACTTGGTCAACTCTAGTCAACCATACTAGTCAAATTAGGTCAACTAGGTCAAGTCCTAGCCCAAACAAGTCTAACAAGTCTCACTAGGCCTAACCAAGCCTATAGGCTAGAACTCACACAATCACAAGATAATGTGAACTACAACAATGCATAATATAAAATAGATAATATATATAAATACATACCTTCATACATACATGCATATCCACATTAAATACATATTTATATATATAGGCATATGTTACATCATGCATATTTACATAGTTACATAGATATATACATTCATGCACATTTACATACATACTTTTATACATTATATATGTTAATATTCATTACAATGCATTATATTTTACTTATACCTCTGATTGATTCATTCATTCATATATGACATTATTCATGCATATTACATACTTACATGCATCTTTACATTATATACATTGTATATAACATGAAAAAAAAATAGAAGGGAAAAAAAGGAAAAAACTAAAATGGAAAGGGAAGGGAAGGCAAATGTAAAGAAAAGGGAAAACAGTGGACATATACATGCTTGCATCATATATTCTACATTACCATACATACTATCATTATATATTACATTATATTATTTATATATTATGCATTCATATCTATCATTACATTATACCTTACATTCATATCTAGCATTCATTATATACTTTCATGCATACATTGTATATCATTCTTTCATTCATGCATTTATGCATTGCTTACATACATTATATTAATTGCATTCCTACATGCTTGCATTCAACCATATACATACATTAATGTAAAGAGGATATATATCATATATATATCATTTCATTTATCTAACATATCATGTATTACATACTCTATATTCATTTAATACCCATACTACATAGGCTCATAGGTTACACAAAATGCATATATCGTATAGTCACTCTTCTACTTAAAATCAATATTGTACCAATTGGGCCTCTACTAAATTCTAGGATTAAAGTATGTTGTAGCCCTTTGTGTTAGCTTTCTGAAACTTTAAACGGATCGCATTTTCGTGTCCGGAAGCTCCCGGAATCGCGAAAATACCGAAACACGTTCAACTTTCGTACAGCTGACACTCAAATAATTCTACAGAAAGTTACAGAAAGAATTTGGCTTATTAAAATATATATTTGGAAAGCTAACTTCGATACGGTTATTTTAAAAAAACGATAGATAAATCGGAGTTCTAAGCTAAAAGTTATGACATTTCTAAGTTGCTTTGTTAATAAAAACGTGGATAAATATTATGACGAATTTGACAAAAAAACACATATAGGCCAAGATACTTGGATACAAACATAGGTATCCAAATGAAACTCATTCTAACCATCCTAACTAAGATCAATCCACTCTCTAACCATTATAAAACTGAATTTAAATATCTATTTAAACTATTATCATACATACATACACATGGGGTGTCCTAATTTGGGATCTATCAAGTAGGACACAAGACACATATCTAAAATCCTCAAAAGAGCTCCAAATGGCCTCAAATTTGAATCTAAATGGGACACATGCATGAGGATGGATCCTACGGATTGAAAACTAATTTATATGCAAAGGAAAATCGATTTAGATGATGGGTTTTACCTATTGGGAGTGGAATCCCAATGAAATCCTTTAGGACACGGCTCCGATACGAAGATCCCTCAAAGTGGACACTCCTCCTTGCACTCCTCTTTCAATCCTTGGTAGCACCCTTCCCTTGGAGAATGGAAATGATTGAGGGAAGGTTTGGTGAAGGAATGATTTGATTTGGAGATCAAATCAATAGGAAGGCTCTCTAAAATTGGAGAAGAACAAAAGGAAAATAAAAGAGGCAAGATTGTAATGAATGAAATGAATTCATTCTCTCCTAAAGGTGGCTACCATAAAGTGTCCATTGGGGCTAATGGGAAATGTCCTAATTGTCCCTCTCTAGTCTCATATGGTTAAGTCTAGACTAGGTTCAAGTTTGGGGTCAAAATGATCTAGTTTTGAGTCTCTAACTTAACCATTCTAACATGATAAAAATTAGTTTAATTAACTAACTTAAATGTTGGGTTTTGTGGGTCATGCTTAACTTAATATTGGGTCCCATCTAGAGTTTAAGCTACCCGGGTCACAATACAAGTCGGAACGAGACGAAACTCAAACCCGACTAAACAAAGTCCAATAAAAACAATATTAAAAATATAAAATTTTCCCAAAATATTAAAATATAAAAAATGACCAAAATTATAATACATCAATTTAAATATTATTAAAATAATCTAAAATTTACCAATTAATTAAAATCCTAAATAATTCAAAAGTCACAAAATGACCAAACTATCCTTAGCCTAAAAAGTTGTAAATAGTCATTCTAATCACATGGTTAGGTTCCCATGGTCATGGTTAATCTCTCGGCTCAACAGTTCTAGGGTTCACTAGCTAACACATCAAAATTATAACTCACCAATTTTAAATAGTATTAAATTACTTAAAAATTCTCATAAATCATAAATCCTATTATTAAATAATAAACTTTTACAAAAGTTCAAAATTACCCTCATTTTAGAAAAGTGGGTGTTACAAGTCTACCCTCCTTAGAAAATTTCGTCCTCAAAATTAAGATGGTCGTACTTCTTCTAGAGTCTCGTCCCCAACAATCAAAGTCTCAGAACTTACCTAAATCATACAATTTAAAAGAATAGCATACAAGGTCATGGCATACGGTGGTAGTGTAAGTCTCATCTAGGTATATTAGTTACACTAGACCAAAACAATCATAGGGTATCAAAACTTACAAGCAATCAGGAGTGTTAAACTGGAATAGATACAGAAATAACAAATCATCAAGGCTTTAAGGCATAATCAAAATTAAAATTTAAAGCACAATGTCGAGCATTAAAATCCAATCACAATATATATGGAGAGAGAGTGTTAGAAGGGGAAAAGCTAGCATTATTTAAAGGTTATGTGGTTAGTGTGTGTATGGGTGTATGTGGACATGTTCATAGGGTTAGATAGTAGACATGTGTGTGTGTGAAATATACATGAAAGTGTATAGGAGGATTTGGGTTTCAAAACAATAGCTATCAAGTTACACTACTCATGGCATATTGGTTAAACAATCTACAATGCACAACCTATTTACTTATAACATGCATGGCTAACCATATATATACATATATCTATATGTATAGAGAGGTAGAGATTTAGTTATGTATCTATATACATTATAACAGTATGCATAAACTATATATATATATATATATATATATATATATATATATATATATATATATATATATATATATATATATATATATATATATATATATATATATATATATATGAACATAACATAGAGATGAAGGGTTAGGTTTACATGGCAGTGTATACTAAGTTAGGGTGTGTGTATCCTTGTACAGGATTATAGCTTTAGTATTGAAAGGTTAAACCCAGTTTTAGTTCAGCATTTACATACAAAATCTGAAAATAAGCTAACATTTAAACCAGTGTAATATTAACATAATGCAGTTTCAGATTTTAGGGGTTTGATACATTACAACCAACTCAATGCTCCCAACACATCCTTACGTGATAGAGATAAAACCCTAACATACTATCCATACATTCAACAATGTATATACCTCAAAATATTATATTAAAAAAAATGGCAAATTGAACTAAACATTTGGAATCCAGTATTAAGGGTTAATATGCACACGGTCTCAGATTTGACAAATTCAAACACAAAACTTAACCAATTTCTTTAAGAATTGAAACCCTGTATATAACATATATGTGCAGTGATATAAACAACAACTAATATATGAAATTTATATTTAAATTACGAATTTAAACTGAAAAAAAATAGAGAACTATTCTCTGATACTGTATTGTTTCAGAGATATTGGAGTTTTGAGAATTTAACATCAACAACATATTAATATGTATTTAGATAGGTTGGTAATCAAAGTGTAGCATGCATACGTGTCAGGCAAAGTGTCTTTTTCCACTATATATATTCTCATATCCCAATATAAAAATCAAATTCTATATCAAGACCAACATTTAGATTCCTACCAAGATTGCAAAGTAGATGATTGATGTAATCAAGACAGTTTTATTATTATTATTATTTAATACAAGAATAATAGCAAGAAAAAAATAACGATAAAATCTGTTCTGCTTATCTGTTTAAAGAAGAACCATTTTGAAACCAGAGCTATAATATCAAATCCAAGATAAGGCCTAGCAAAATCATTGATTCATTGTATTAAGAACAAATTCATAGTAAGAAGTTACACAAGGTTTATAATACAGCTAAAGCTACTCCTAAGTTAAATAATGAGAAGCAAAACAAACAAAACAAACAATAATTCTTTTTTTAAACTAATACAAGTAATAATGGCAAGAAGAAAATAATGATAAAATCCTTTCTTGCTCAATCTGTTAAAAAAATGGACCATTTGAGATCAGAGCTATACAAACAAGTCTAAGATAAGGCCTAAGACAATTCGTCAATTCATTACATTAGGAAGGAATTATATCCAATAAAGTCATACAAGGGATTATATCAACAATTAAAACTGTTTTTTACTCCTAAGTTAAGTGATGAAGAAACAATTTTTTTAAGGCTGAAATACAAGGTAGAGATGATTGTTTTAAAAAAAATGCTTTAGAGATATAATCTGATAATCATATACGTCTTCCTGAAATTATGTTGTCAGAATTCTGTCGCGCCAATAAGCATAGCTGCAATAAACTGATAGAGTCCATAATAAGGCATACACCCTATAATCACTGTTATCTAGAATTCTTACCACGCCACCCGGTATGGCTGCAAGAAAATCTAGATTTTATAACTAAGATAAGTATAGCTATATCAGGCTCTACGTCCTTGTCATGCTAGCAAATATGATTGCAATAAATTCTAAATTCCATAATAAAGTAGACTTTTACCTTTCTCACTGTCCTTATCAAGTATGTTATCAGGTTATACCTTAATTCCAAAAAAAATATATATATAGATATAAATACAAACTCAAATTCAACAACTAACATCAAGATTCAAAATTCAACAATAATCCATCAAAAATCATATAAATACAGACTCAAATTCAACCACTAACATCAAGATTCAAAATTCAACAATAATCCATCAAAAATCATATAAATACAGACTCAAATTCAACCACTAACATCAAGATTCAAAATTCAACAATAATCCATCAAAATCAAGTTCAATAACAATAAGTAAAAGTAAATCAAATCAGGGGAAAAATAGATTTCAAATCGAAGTTAAAATAAGATTCTCAAGGGTCGTCCCAGGAATCTCTCAAGGAGGCCAAACTGTGATTGAGTACCTTCAAAAATCTATCCTAATCCTACTGCAGGCTGTAGTGATACTCTAGTTCGAATACCACTACATAAACTCGACCTGCATGGGCCACCACTAAAAACATGTCATAACCCGTACCCTAGTGTAAGGGCACGAGAAGTGGGTACGTCCAGCCTACGCTGCAGTGTCGGCGGTAGAACGCTGTCCTAGGTCAAACATCTAACAATATAAAGGTACATGTACAGTATATACACTCTGAATGGAGGTGACATAGCAAATACAGTCTCAATCACATCTAAGGTAGAGCATAATAAAAGATAGATAAAATATAAAATCCACAAAGAGATACCGCAGACAGAAGTCTAAGTGTTTAAGATACACAAACCCAAAAAATATCTCAAATCTCAAATATAGTAATCCATAAAGTAAATACAACTCAAGACAACTAAAATAACTATCTATACAACCTCTACTGTGTCTCCTCTAGGCTAGCAGGCAACCTCCAAGCTATCTGTAAAATTTATCAACAGGTCCAGTCAGGACAGGAGCGAGCATAAAACATCTCACGCAGTTCATATCAAGTTAGAAAATATAAAGCATGCAATAGAGTAAGGTACATAAAATGTTGAAAGAGAATGTATATGAAAAATAGCAGAGATTTGATAATAGAAAATATCTATATATGATATGTAAGAACTGTAAGCAATGTGTGATTTAGAGTACAATATGGTTATGTAAACGGTCTAGGACAATACAATGGTAACTCCATTATACGTGAGTGTACAATAGACATAAATAATAGTTATACAATGTTGTATAATAGGATTTGAGTACATAACCAATTCTACTCCCCCTCCCCAATCAATACACAAGGATCCACTCCAGTTACGTTATCTTATACAATAGTGTACAATGTTATACAATAGATGTATAATGTTATACAATAGATGTACAATGTTATACAATAGTTGTACAATGGTCTATCCCTGGTACTCAGGTGATAATGAGAGTACAATAAGCACAATCAGTATACAAGGATATGGGTATTCAATAAATACAATATATAAGTGAAACGCGCATCACAATATGTATTTAGTGAATACAAGGGGATAACATCTCAAAAGAAGATCCATATAGTACCAATCCGTGATAACAATCGTATCAGCATCAAGTACAGTAATCTAGAGCAAGAATGTAAATCCAGACAAGTATGAAACGGTCAGAGAATGTACTCGCCTGATAACCTGAACAGCTGATAGGGATAGAGGTCCAAACTGAAGCCACAGAGTCCTATTTAGAGCAATACAGGTCAAGATGTATACGAGAGATGATAAATAAAATGTACAATGCATCTGCATGTTGTCTAGGTCAAACTAGACTAAAGTCAACACTTGGTCAACTCTAGTCAACCACACTAGTCAAATTAGGTCAACTAGGTCAAGTCCTAGCCCAAACAAGTCTAACAAGTCTCACTAGGCCTAACCAAGCCTAGGCTAGCACTCACACAATCACAAGATAATGTGAACCATAATAATGCATAATATAAAATAGATAATATATATAAATACATACCTTCATACATACATGCATATCCACATTACATACATATTTATATATATAGGCATATGTTACATCATGCATATTTATATAGTTACATAGATATATACATTCATGTACATTTACATACATACTTTTATACATTATATATGTTAACATTCATTACAATGCATTATATTTTACTTATACCCTTGATTGATTCATTCATTCATATATGACATTCATTCATGCATATTACATACTTACATGCATCTATACATTTATACATTGTATATAACATAAAAAAAATAGAAGGAAAAAAAGGGAAAAACTGAAATGGAAAGGGAAGGGAAGGAAAATGTAAAGAAAAGGAAAAACAGTGGACGTATACATGCTTGCATCATATATTCTACATTACCATACAACTATCATTATATATTGCATTATATTATTTATATATTATGCATTCATATCTATCATTACATGTATACCTTGCATTCATATCTAGCATTCATTATATACTTTCATGCATACATTGTATATCATTCTTTCATTCATGCATTTATGCATTGCTTACATACATTATATTAATTGCATTCCTACATGCTTGCATTCAACCATATATACATTAATGTAAAGAGGATATATATCATATATATATCATTTCATTCATCTAACATATCATGTATTACATACTCTACATTCATTTAATACCCATACTACATAGGCTCATAGGTTACACAAAATGCATATATCGTATAGTCACTCTTCTACTTAAAATCAATACTGTACCAATTGGGCCTCTACTAAATTCTAGGATTAAAGTATGTTGTAGCCCTTTGTGTTAGCTTTCCCAAACTTTAAACGGATCGCATTTTCGTATCCGGAAGCTCCCAAAATCGCAAAAATACCAAAACACGTTATTCTTTCGTACAGCTGACACTCAAATAATTCTACAGAAAGTTACAGAAAGAATTTGGCTTATTAAAATATATATTTGGAAAGCTAACTTCGATACGGTTCTTTTAAAAAAAATGATAGATAAATCGGAGTTCTAAGCTAAAAGTTATGATATTTCTAAGTTATTTTGGTTAATAAAAACGTGGATAAATATTATGACGAATTTGACAAAAGAACACATATAGGCCAAGATACTTGGATACAAACATAGGTATCCAAATGAAACTCATTCTAACCATCCTAACTAAGATCAATCCACTCTCTAACCATTATAAAATTGAATTTAAATATATATTTAAACTATTATCATACATACATACACATAGGGTGTCCTAATTTGGGATCTATCAAGTAGAACACAAGACACATATCTAAAATCCTCAAGAGAGCTCCAAATGGCCTCAAATTTGAATCTAAATAGGACACATGCATGAGGATGGATCCTACGGATTAAAAACTAATTTATATGCAAAGAAAATCGATTTAGATAATAGGTTTTACCTATTGGGAGTGGAATCCCAATAAAATCCTTTAGGACACGGCTCCGATACGAAGATCCCTCAAAGTGGACACTCCTCCTTGCACTCCTCTTCCAATCCTTGGTAGTACCCTTCCCTTGGAGAATAGGAATGATTGAGGGAAGGTTTGGTGAAGGAATGATTTGATTTGGAGATCAAATCAATGGGAAGGCTCTCTAAAATTGGGGAAGAACAAAAGGAAAATAAAAGAGACAAGATTGTAATGAATGAAATGAATCATTCTCTCCTAAAGGTGGCTACCATAAAGTATCCATTAGGGCTAATGGGAAATGTCCTAATTGTCCCTCTCTAGTCTCATATGGTTAAGTCTAGACTAGGTTCAAGTTTGGGGTCAAAATGATCTAGTTTTGAGTCTCTAACTTAACCATTCTAACATGATAAAAATTAGTTTAATTAACTAACTTAAATGTTGGGTTTTGTGGGTCATGCTTAACTTAATATTGGGTCCCATCTAGAGTTTAAGCTACCCGGGTCACAATACAAGTCGGAACGAGACGAAACTCAAATCCGACTAAACAAATCCAACAAAAATAATATTAAAAATATAAAATTTTCCCAAAATATTAAAATATAAAAAATGACCAAAATTATAATACATCAATTTAAATATTAGTAAAATAATCTAAAATTTACCAATTAATTAAAATCCTAAATAATTCAAAAGTCACAAAATGACCAAACTACCCTTAGCCTAAAAAGTTGTAAATAGTCATTCTAATCACATGGTTAGGTCCCCATGGTCATGGTTAATCTCTAGGCTCAACAGTTCTAGGGTTCACTAGCTAACGTGTCAAAATTATAACTCACCAATTTTAAATAGTATTAAATTACTTAAAAATTCCCATAAATCATAAATCCTATTATTAAATAATAAACTTTTACAAAAGTTTAAAATTATCCTCATTTTAGAAAAGTGGGTGTTACAATGTCTGTCCCTCCGTTTCCACTCTAGGTCTGATTGGTACCATGTACGGGTAAGGTTCTGCATCTAGCTGCCCGCCGCCTCAATCTGGTTCCCCGCTGGTATCAGTGCCAAGCAGAAAATCTCCTCAATGTGCTCTATCCGGTCTTCAGCATAGAGGATGCCTTCTGATCCTCGGAAGTCTCGAGCCCTCATCTTCTGAAAATCCTGGATGCCCAGCATCATCGGCTGATAGTGCTGAACCTGCCCTTCATGTGGCTGCGCAGCCACCATCTCCACTGTCGTCCTAACCAGCTGGTGGGCATCGTCTATGCCTTGTCGGATGTCAGCAGTCTGGCACTGCTGCTGGTGTTGTTGTGCCTCTATCATTTGTTGGAAGAAGGCAAAGAGGTGTACAGCATCAACCGATCCTGAAGGTGGCTGCTGTTGCTGCAACACATCTAGGATAACCGGGGTCGACCTTCGAACAGGTGGAGGTGCACCCCCGAATGCTGCTGAAACCCCGACATGAGTAGGTACCAAGGAAGCTGCTGTCTCAGGTCCCAACTGAACTGGGTGAGAGATGGCAGACCTCTTCGAAGTACCTCTCATGCTGGGGCAATGTGATCGTGTCTCAATCACCATCCTGGAGACAGATCAAACAAGGAAATCAATACTGAGAAAGAAGCGATATAATCAAAGAAGGACAGTTTATTTCAAAGGAAGCAATTAACAGCAAGAATTTAGATAGCAGAAATTTAGATAAGAGTTTTTCTAAATGTGATTGAGTACCCCAAAACTATATCCTATATCCTACTGCAGGCTGTAGTAATATTCTAATTCGAGTACTACTACGAAATCACACTAGTTGCGACTCTGGACCTACATGGGCCAACACTAAAAATGTGTCACGACCCGCACCCAGTGTAGGGGCACAAGAGGTGGGTATGTTTAGCCTACGCCGCAGTGTCGACGGTAGAACGCTGTCCTAGGTCACATACATCTAACACAGCATAAGTGTAATTGCACAAGATATACTCTCCAATCGGAGGACAATACAGAAGATACATCTCAATCACAAATCTAAGGTAGAAGTAGCACGATATGATAGATATAAAATCTCAAATAGAGAACATACAAACATAAGAAAATAAGTCAAAGTGTCTATACGACACAACATCAACATCATCAAAAAATAATACAACTTAGAATGCCAAAAACAAAGACAAATAAAATAAGATAACAGTCTAGCTATCTAGCCTAGACTAAGGGATTGGTGTTATCAGCTGCTGCAGGATCCTCCTGTGGAACCAGCTCACAGGTGTCTCCATAGTATGTGGTACAGAAGTCCTCATCATCCTCTATAATATTTTCAACAAGTCCAGTCAGAACAGGAACGAGCACAAAATCTCTCACGCAGTTCATAACAAGGCAGAAAATATAAAGCAAGTAATAGAGTAAGATACATGAACTATAAGAATGTACTTAAAAAAATAAGAGATATTTATAAACTGGAAATATCTGTATGATAAGTAAGAACTATAAGTGACTAGTGATTCAGAGCACAAGATGGTTATATAAAAGACACGATGTTATACACGAGTAATCTACAGAGGTTATACATGAGTAAACTACAAGAATGATCACATAACAACTTCTACTCCCTCGTCCCCAATCAATACATAAGGATCCATTCAAGTTATGTTATTATACACGAAGTTTAGTTTATACACGAAGATCATGTGAACGCATGAGAGGACATGAGAGCACACGATTTGTACATGAATAACACGAATACAAGGAGTACACGATGCTCATGATAAAGTATACGAACATAAAATACCTGATGTATCCGATGAGGGGATAACATCGCATGAAAGATATAGTACTAATCTGTGATAACAAGTGTCAGCATCAAGTAAAGTAATCTAGAGCATGAATATAAGTCCTAGTAAGTATGAAACGATCAGAGAATGTACTCGCCTACGATCTGAATGTCTGTGAGAATATAATGTCTAAAGTGAGGTATCTGAGTCCTATTTAGAGCAACACAAGTTATGATGTATTAAAGGGTTATAATTGAAGTGCACAATGCATTCTATATGATTCTAGGTCATAAGTCAATACTAGTCAACTATGGTCAACAATATAGTTAAACTAGGTTAACATGATCAACAAGTCCAAGTCTAGTCAAATCTAGTCTAGGTTGGTCAAAACTAGTCTAGTCAAGCCTATGTATATATGTATAACCTACATGTATAACATATAGCTAACATATAGCACATACCCTATATACCACATAGCTAAACCAAGGCATATCAAGAATATACCATATAGCTTACAAATACACATATTATATATATATATATATATATATATATATATATATATATATATATATATATATATATTTTTATATATATAAATATATATATATATATAAATATATATATATATATATATATATATATATATATATATATATATATATATATATATATATATATATATATATATATATATATATATATATATATATATATTTATATATATATATTATATATAAAAAAAATATAAATTAAATCTTTATATATATATATATATATATATATATATATATATATATATATATATATATATATATATATATATATATATAAAATATATATATATATATATATATATATATATATATATATTAATGAAATCTTTATATATATATATATATATATATATAAAGATTTCATTAATATATATATATATATATATATATATAGAGAGAGAGAGAGAGAGAGAGAGATGAAGGGGGATAACATGCATATGTGTGTGTGTGTGTGTGCGCTGGTAGAGGGACAGTTTACTCAAGCATATATTAACATCAAATCCAAACTAAAACTCAAGCATATATAAGAAATATATATATATATATATATTTTTATATAAGAAATATATATATATATATATATATATATATATATATATATATATATATATATATATATATATATATATATATATATATATATATATATATATATAACATGTATATATATAGAGATAGGAAGAGAGTGTGAGAGGGTCTGTGTGTATTGCAGTATAGTGTGTGTGTGTGTGTGTGTGTGTGTGTGTGTATGTGTGTGTGTGTGTGTGTGTGTACACTAGTGTGCAGACAGTAGGGTTCAAAGCAAAGTACAGGAATAGGTGTTGTGTTTGAACTAACATACATGCATATAACATCAATCAAATCCCAACTTTTATGTTAAACCCAACATAAGTTTTCAAATGTTAAACCACCCAAACTCAGTTTTCAAATGTTAACATACAATCTCAGTTTTCAAATGTTAAACCCAATCACATCTACATTACAGTGTCTAATTCAATATCAAAACAAAACCTACAACCCAAACCCAATCTCCGTTTCAAATCCAATTTTCGAAATCATCAAGTATCTATATAGTTAAGATATATGAACTAACATGTATATATACATAACATATATGATACATTCAAATATACATTTATATATATATATATATATATATATATATATATATATATATATATATATATATATACATTTAAAATTGGGGAAAATGTGTACAGAGGTATGTCACATATGTGTGCATGTTAGGGGGTGTTTACGTGTCCAGAAAACTGGACACGAGGTGTCCAAACAATAATTTACAGAGAGTATCATAACACAGTGTGCACCCAGGCTCGTGCAGTCATGTCGAGTCAAATTTGACACGACATAGTGCACGTGAATCCAAGTGCTCGTGTCCACGTGTAGTCTAGGTATAAGGCTACGTGTTCGACACCTCACCATGGGTCCACGACGTGTCGTGTCCACGTGTCAAGGCTGTATCAGTGGCAAAATAAAACTGTGCACAGTGTAGTACGAAATTGATGCGGGCATGAGTTCGTGTCCGACACAACACGAACTGCCACGAGAGTTGGGGGCTGACTTGTCAGTCATGGCCCCCACCTCTATGCCAAGTGGCATGTGCCCACGTGTCCTAGCTGCGAGAAAACACAACGCAGTAGCAGAACACTAGCACATTGCCTCGTGTTGTGTCTGTTGTCCAATTTTGGACACGGACACGGTGTCAAATCGTGTTCAGAGTTAGGGTTCTGAGATCCCTACACATTTAATATGTAAATAGTTTCAGAAATTACAAACAAACAGTTCTCTTGGGCATTTCATCAAATACCTATAACAAAACTCTGATACGCCTCCGTTACGCATTTCAAATTGACACCAATTCCTACCAAACTTGGTCTACAGCTAGGGTACACCTAAATGAATGCATCTATGAAGAGAAAACAGGATTTTAGTGGTTATATAGAGATTTACCTATTGAGAGTTAGATCTCAATGCAAAAGAGCCTAGAATGATGCTTTCCTCAACTTTCTATGGTCCCTATGCCTCCAAACCTTGCTAGCTAGCCTCCAATGGTCTTCTCTACTATAGGGGAGGGTGATGCAATTGATTTGGCTCAATTTGGAGTTGATTTGAGCAAGGGGATAAAATTTGGGGAAGAACAAAGTCAGGGTTTGATGTAGGAATGAAAAAGAGGCAAAAATGATTAAGTGTTGATATATATAGGGGGATGCTTGCTTGGCCGGCCACTAGGTTACTAGGGTTAGGGCATGGTGAATGTAGGCTACGGACTTCTATCTATGCAAATTAAGGCTTAAATCAAAGGCCCAAACCTATTAGGGTTCAAGCTAAAAAGTATCTTAAACAAATATCTTCAAAAAGTTACTATCTAGATATTTCTAATCTTGGCACTTAGCTTAGAAGGTTCTAATCAAAATGTCTGGCCTCATGATCATATCTAGATTAGGTTAACTTCTAGGTTAAGGCTCAACAATATAATTAGCACATAATTAATTAATAAAAAAATTAATTTCACAAAATGTCAAAAATGACCAAAATACCCTTAGGCTAAAAATGTGATAGTGCTAATTACTCTGGGGATGTCTTCTATGGAACTTAACATAATGATTATCGGCAAGCAACTTAAGCACTTCTTGCATCGTCATTCTTGATTTCGTCTGAATAGCGTTCGAAGTAGATAGTGCGTTGTATATTGACTTCATTGTAGACTTGTTCTTCTCATCTTTATGTCGTATGACGGAATATATTTGTCTCGGTGCAACTCAGGAAGTGGACAAGTCTTCGACTATCTTCTTCTTCGTATTGTTCAACCATCCGACATACGGATGACCCAATAGTGTTTCGACAATCTCATGGTTGTGGATTCCATTCTTGACTTCGACTGTCCACTTTCCTTCTTCTTCGTTTCTAATATTAATCGTAAATGAACAACCACATTTCCTCGTTCCAATATTTTTTTGGGAACTTTACTTTGGATAACTGTATCTTTCTTATGGCTTCTGAACACACCACCTCTTTCACATCCAACCACCAAAGTTTGTCGTCCCAGGCGATTTCGGACCGATCTAGATATCACAAGAACTATGTTGTTTTTTCGTCCAACTTCTCGGCACCAATGTAGCGCACCGTCGCTTGATTCAAACCAAAGATTGGTCCAGAATAAATGGCCTACATCGACTGCAATTGGAGAAGGTACGACAATATCGGAAGATGATAAGTCCTACAATAGAACTTAAAGTTAATAAAACTAAACAACTACACAAATCAAATGTGAAAATTTTTGCAAATAAATAGGACTGCAGGGAGTGAGGCAGTCCTTACAATATGTTGGACTGCAGCAAGCCCGATAGTCCTAATAATATGCAGGACTGCCTCCTCTCTAACAGTCCTGTCCTAAGATCTGGACTGCCAGAGAGGTGGCTCTGTGTCACAACCCAACTTCCATCCGATAAAAAGTTAAAATTTAGTAACCAAGAGGGCTTCCAAAGCATCAATGTGTTCTTCGGACGTAACGGGAAGAGAGTCTACCACATTTGATGACCCGGGTTCTTCCATGTTTATTTTTTTACATTAAACACATATAATTCAACTTTTATATGTGAAATTCATGTTGAAAACTCTAAACATATATTAATTCGATGACTTACCAATAAACAGGAGAAGTCAATGACACTATTACTAGAAATTTCACCAACAATCTTCACAAAATGTAGGTTGGGAAAAAATTTGGGCTAGGATTTAATTCTATGACCTAGAAATGTTGAAGAAGAGAAGAAAAGAGCAGAGGGAGAGAAGAAAAGAGTAGAGGGGGAGAGAAAAAGAAAAGAAAAGTTGTTATTTATACATTTGCTTGGGCTAGACCCAAGTAAAAAAAAAATGTATGGCAAACTTGTAATATTTTGAAACATTTTTGGGCTAGCCCCAAGTAAAATTGGTAGTGCCCTTAGAAAAAGCCTAAATTTATGTAAAATTTTATCTATTGGAATTTCTAGGATTCTATCCCCTTATTTAATTAGGGGTTTCTTCCACCTATTTATTGTTCCCTTGTTCTCCACCATAATAATTCTAAGACCAATTAACCATCACCAATTGTGTCTGTGTACCGTATCCGTTTCCATACTTCTCTTCTATTATTTTCTATTACAATTACATTATTTTTGTGTCCGACACATCGGACACGGTTCGATTCCATAAAATTTCATGTATCCGTGTCACGTGGGACACAATCCAAAGAAAACCTAACCCTAAACCTGGCAGCAGTCTTCCTTCTGGCCGTGCCCAGCCGACCCCGTCTTCTATGGCCATCCTCGCTCCTCCTGCCCATAGCCGCTGGACAACCACCATCACCGCAGCCCCCTACTCCATCTTTCGACCCCTCCATGTCCGGTCACCACCACTTCCTCGCCGTGAGCAGCCCCCAGCTACACACTCCATCTTGGCCAGTCACCACCCGCGGCTGCCCCTTGGCCCCGACCAGCATCTACCACCAACTCATAATCGCCCCCATTGGTGCATGGACCAGTCCACCACTACCACCTCCTCCCCTGTCATCAGAGCCACCGCAGTCGCATCCTAACCCCCATTACTAGTCGTCGACATGGCACAAGCAAGATCCTCATGTGGGGTCGGTGTCAGGACCCGATCTCCATCTTCTGCGTGGGCGCCTCAACCGTCACGAGCCCAACCGACGACCTTTCCTTATGTGCCGCCGACGAGCTCCACCGTTTCCACCCAAGCCTAGGTGACTTCCCTCCTCCTTCCTTCACTCTCCTCTGCTTCTTCTTCTTCATGTTCTTTCTCCTTTTTCTTCTTCACTATCCACTCTTCCTTGGCTTCCGTGGAAAAGAGAATCTTTGACACACTCTCTCTCTCTCTCTCCATAAATTCTCAGCAAATAGTCATGGTGCATACTGGGCCGGTTAGTCCGGTACCCGACCCAGGTCCGGACCGACCCGCGGTCAAATCGGCCCGGCCCGGCCCCCCACCCCCCAACGGGTCGGGTCACTCCCAGTCCGAGCCCGGCCCGGTCCGGTCCGAATTTTTTTTAACAGTTGTAGGCCCGGCTCGAAGCCCGGCCCGGTTGGACCGGTCCGAAGCCCAGCCCGGTTGGCCAAATAGAGAGGAAGAGAGAGTTTTAATGTGTACAAAAGAATGTACAGTATATTATTATTATTATTATTATTATTATTCACAGAGTACGATAGGTATAGTATTATTTTTATTTTTATTTTGAAACTCATAGTATTATTTTAATTGATTTTATTAGCTACTACATATGTGTATATATAGTATTATAGTTAGTATCAATTTACTAAATAAAGATAGTTATTATTATTAATAAAGTACTTATTATTATTATTATTATTATTATTATTATTATTATTATTATTATCTTCTGTAGTAATTCTTTTATAAAAAATAATATATAAATAATATTTTCCAAAATCATATTTGTGACAAAAATATTACATTGGACTTAGCCCTACTTCTATTCTCAAAATTGGGTTTAGAAACCCTACAATATATTATTATATTATTTTTATCATAGTATTTGATCTAAAAAATTTGTTTGACAAATTGAGACTTTTAGCCTTAAAATAATGTTTTTATTTTTATATATTGATCTAAAATATTTTGACTAATAAAGTATAGTTTTCAAATATTGTTACATATTTTCTAGAATAGTTATTTATGCAATTCCTTAAGATTATCAATTTTGATCGTGACTAATTCCATATATCTATTTCCTTGCGAATTCGGACTTCTTCATATATATTGACCCGATTATTGGACTATTCTGGACGTTATCAGATCATCGCACCACACCAAGCAAGTATACTTGCCATGATTCTGAATTTATATTTATTTTAGCATGTTGCATTTATATATTCATTTGCTTATTTCTAAAACTATTAAATACTTGCGTCTGAGTCACACTTGGGTGCGGATGACTGTGTTAGTCATGTTTTCTTTACTTTTGCACATTGACCTAGAGTTAAGGGACTGTCCTTTGTTTGTGATACATTGACCTGGATTTGTTTCCACCCAGCTATCATTTTCCTCAAGCACTTGTACATCAATTTATTTGAATTATTTGATTGAATTTTTTTTACTTTCTGTGGATGAGATATTGTGTGAACCATGACTATGATAAAACTACAATGTACAGCTTATGTATATTTATACCGCTGGCTGTTGGCACATTTTATTTTGAGTAATTAACAGCATCTTCGTAGTTTAGTCTTCTGTTCTTCAGATTCAAATATTCTCAGAAGATGTACTACATGGAGTTCTTCACTTTAAGAGCTTCCTCCTTCTTCCTTGAAGACTGTAGCAGTTACCGGCATTCCCTGCTTAGAGTCTTCGTGTCTGTACTGGTCTAGGTATATCTGTAAACACTAAAGGATGGATGATAACTAAAAGCACAAATCGAAAAACATGTCATTCAGAGCGGCATACCGGCGGTATGCTTCGGCATACCGACGGTATACCGTTTTCGTGTCCAGAAAAGGTTCTGTGACAAAAAGCGGCATACCGACGGTATGCTTCGGCATACCGGCGGTATACCGTTTTTGGACTCTAGAAAGTTGCTGTCTCGAAATGTCGGCATACCGACGGCATGCTGCGGCATACCGACGGCATGCCATTTTTAGCAACACAAAAGTTGCTGTGATCAACTGTCGGCATACCGACGGTATGCTGCGGCATACCGGCGGCATGCCGTTTCTAGCAGCTCTAAACTTTCTGTGACATTCTATCGGCATACCGACGGTATGCTCCGGCATACCGGCGGTATACCGAATTTCGAATACTTAGTTTTCGATTTGGTCTGACACGCATTAATGGCCGCATTTAATGCTCTTGAACGGTCATAATTATGACCGTTACTATTTGGCCGACATACCGGCGGTATGCCGCGGCATACCGACGGCATGCCGGTCTGCCTGCATTTCAGAGCATTAAATGCCACCTACTCTTGGTTTTCTTATAAAAGGAAGCTCTCTCTCTCTTGAGCTTCCTCACCAACTCTTCCATAAATTTTCCAACAACCAAGAGCTCCACCATTAATACTCTTCAAAGCTTTTTATTGTCATCCTCTCCCAAAGTGCTAGAGTATTAAAGAGTTGTACATTTTGATCTTCACGTGTTAGAAGATCAACAAGTTCTCATTCTCTTTTGTTTGAAGTTGGCGAGCCTTCGTAAGAAAACTCGTGTGTAGAAGTTGGCGAGTCTTCGGATCCAAACTCGTGTTGAAGTTGGCGAGTTCTTCGGATCCAAACTCGTGTGTACTATTTGGATAATAGTGGATTAAAGCCGGAGAGAGTTCCGGGACTGGATTGCCTCAAAAGAGGATACCAGGATACATCCTTGCGTTTGCGTTTGATCTTTCTACTCTTTACTTTCAATTGTCTTTATTGCATCAATTATTGTAGTTTATATTTTATTTCCCTATTCACCCCCCCTCTAGGGTTCTACAATTGGTATCAGAGCTTCGTTCTCTTGATTTGGATTTACACCCTTGAGTGATCCATGGCCTCTAACCCTAGTATCAACACGTTTCACAATGAGGGACACTCCACAAATAGGCCTCCCCTATTTGATGGTACCAACTATAACTACTGGAAGATTAGGATGGGCATTTATCTAAAGTCCATAGATTTTGATTTATGGGATTGCGTGATAAATGGCCTTCCTACTCCTTCTAGAGCTATTGAGGATATTGCTTCTGACATCCTTCGGGAAACACTTGCTGAAAACATGAAGAAGCTTGCTTGTCGAGATGCCAAGGCAATGAATGCTCTTTACTGTGCTCTCGACAGTAGTGAATTCAACCGAATCTCTACTTGCAAGACTTTCAATGAGATTTGGAAGTTACTTGAAATCACACACGAGGGAACTTCACAAGTGAAGGAATCCAAGATCAGTAGACTCACGCAAGAATATGAGTCTTTTAAAATGAAGCATGATGAATCTATTGCTAGCATGTTTACTCATTTTGGTGACATCATTAACCCTCTCTCTTCTCTTAGAAAGGAATATCCCGCTCATGAAAAGATAAGAAAGATTCTTAGAGTATTGACGAAAGCTTGGAGTCCTAAAGCTACCACAATCATTGAGGGGAACGATCTAACCGTCATGAACCTAGAGACCCTCATGGGTAAGCTAATGACTCACGAGCTTGACATGAAGGACCAAGAGGAATCCTCCATTCAAGAGAAGGAGAAGGAGAAGACCAAAGAAAAGGAGAAGACTCTTGCTCTCAAAGCATCAAGGTCCTACTCCAAGGATAGCTCCGACGACAATGAGTCGGACGACGATGAAGAAATAGCTCTCACAGCTAAGCACTTCCAGAAGTTCCTAAAGTTCAACAAGGCCAACCGCTCCAGACGAGACAATGAAGAAGACCCGGCGTGCTATCAATGCAGAAGACCCGGACACATCAAGAGGGATTGTCCGATGATACGAAAAGACTCAAGCAAGTACGAGAAGCCTAGCAAGGGAAGCTCGTCCTCCAGAAAGTTCACCAACACTAGCATTTGGTATGAAAGCGACGCGAGCGACTCCGACAACGACAAGGAGTGCAAACACAATGCCAACGTCTGTCTCATGGCAACCGATGAGGTACTTGATGATTTTTCCTTAAACACTCTTACCTATGATGATTTGGAGAAAGCCATTCTTGAGTTACATGAAGAACACAAAGGTGTTCGAAATAAATACAAGAAATCTCTTAAGGAGGTTGAGGCTCTTAAACTTGAAATAGAGAGGCTCTCAAGCATCATTATTGATGTGAAGGGAAAATCTCCTATTTTTGACACGGATTAAATAGAGTCTTTGCGACTCAAGTTTCTAGAATCTCTTGACACCATCAAGAAAAGGGATGATGAGATTCTATCCATGAGAAGTGCTTATGAATTTGCTATGAGCAAATGTCAAGATGCTAATAAGAGAGAATACACCACTTCTATTAAGTATAATGATCTTCTTACACGGAGTAAGAATTTAGGTAATAAGAATACCACTCACATGCATGCTCCTAGACACCCAAACACTCATCAAAATGCTAGGCATAACCCTTACATGAACACTACACACAACTCCTTTTCTAACACAAGAAAAGGACCTTTTGTTAAGAAGAACACCTCTCATCATGCTTTTTACTATCATCATAACACTCATGGTAGAACTTCTCACACTAGAAACTCACCTATGCACAACACTCACACTTCTTCTTCTAAATCTCCTTTGATGTGCAATTATTGTGGTTTGGTCGGTCACACTTCAAACTTTTGTTATACAAGAAAACAAGTTGACATGAGAGTTCTTAAGTGGGTTCCTAAGACTAACACTCATGGACCCATAAGATCATGGGTACCAAAATGTTCATCTTCAACTTATGTTGTAGGTGACGAATCCTTCTCATGCTAGAAGCAAGTGGATTCTCGATAGCGGTTGTTCACGGCACATGACCGGTGATGCTTCACTTTTTACAACGCTATCGATGAAGAAAGAAGGACACGTCTCCTTCGGTAACAATCTTAAAGGTTATATTATTGGAAATGGTAATATCGGTTCTCCTCCTTATCCTTGTATTAATAATGTATGTCTTGTTACTAATCTCAAGCATAATCTCCTTAGTATTAGACATCTTACCGATAATGGCTATGATATCAAGTTTGTTAAACTCAAATGCTACATTACCAATAGCTCCAATGGAACTATTGTGTATGAAGGCATTAGAGAAAACAATATTTATGTTCTTTATCTTGTTGAAGGTACTAACAATGACAGGTGCCTAGTTGCAAAGAACGATGAGAGTTGGCTTTGGCACATGAGGCTTGGACACGCCAACATGGATACCATCTCTCACCTCGCCTCCAAGAAGCTTGTACGAGGACTTCCTAGCATCCCCTTCAAAAAGGATATGGTTTGTGAAGAATGCGAGAAAAGTAAGTTGACCAAGTCATCCTTCAAATCCATCAACTCTGTGAGTACCACTAGACCCCTTCAACTTATTCATATGGATCTTTTCGGGCCTAGTAGAGTAGCTAGCCTTGGTGGCAAACTTTATGCTTTTGTTTTAGTTGATGATTTTTCGAGATTTACTTGGGTTATTTTTCTTGCTTGCAAAAGTGATACTTTTCGTGAATTTGTTGCTTTTTGTAAACGTGTTCAAAATGAGAAAGGTTTTTCTATCAACAAAATTAGGAGTGATCATGGAGGAGAATTTGATAATGTTGATTTCAAAAGATTTTGTGAAAAGAATGGTTTTGGACATGATTTTGCTTGTCCTCGTACTCCTCAACAAAATGGTGTTGTGGAGAGAAAAAATAGAACCCTTGGCGACATGGCCCGGGTTATGTTAAACCAATATAAGCTCCCCCAATATTTTTGGGCGGAAGCCGTTAATACGGCGTGTCATGTTATTAATAGAGTCTTAATTAGACCTATTACTAAGAAGACTCCTTATGAGCTTTGGTTCAACAAAATTCCTTCTATTGAATATTTTAAAGTTTTTGGTTGCAATTGTTTTATTTTGAATACCAAGGATAACCTAGGCAAGTTTGAAGAAAAAGCCTATGAAGGAATATTTCTTGGATACTCTACTCATAGTAAAGGTTTTCGTGTTTTTAACAAAAGAAGTCTTGTTGTCGAAGAGTCAATCAATGTCTCTTTTAATGAACTCAACTCTTCTACATTCTCCTCTTCCGAGGATATTGATGACATCTCGTTTGGGTTGGAGAACTCCTCTATTGAGGATCGTCCTTCTTCATCTAACAATGAAGTTGTGACCCCATCTAAAGAGTCTCCTCCTCTCGAGCCTCCTTCAAAGGATCTCCTAAGAGAATGGAGATTTGTCACCAATCATCCTAAGGAGCTTATCATTGGGGATCCTTCCTCAAGTGTTAGCACAAGATCCGCCACTCATGATCTTTGTGCCAATGTGGCTTATATCTCTCAAATAGAGCCTAAAAATGTTAATGATGCTTTTCTTGATGAATTTTGGATGATAGCTATGCAAGAGGAGCTAAATCAATTTGAGCGAAGCAAGGTTTGGGAACTTGTCCCAAAACCTAGCAATCACCCCATTATTGGAACTAAATGGGTGTTTCGCAACAAACTTAATGAAGACGGGTTAGTGACTCGTAACAAAACCCGATTGGTTGCTCAAGGCTATAACCAAGAGGAAGGCATTGACTACGACGAAACCTATGCTCCGGTTGCACGTCTTGAATCCATTCGTATGCTTTGTGCCTTTGCTTGTTTTAATGACTTTAAGCTATTTCAAATGGATGTTAAGAGTGCTTTTCTTAATGGTATTATTAAGGAGGAAGTTTATGTTAAACAACCTCCTGGTTTTGAAGATTTTCAATTTCCTAACCACGTTTTCAAACTCCATAAAGCCCTTTATGGCCTCAAACAAGCTTCACGTGCTTGGTATGAGCGTCTTAGCTCTTTTCTTGTCTCTCACAATTTTTCAAAAGGAAAAGTTGACACCACACTTTTTATTAAATCACATGATGGGACTCTCTTATTGGTTCAAATTTATGTTGATGATATTATTTTTGGTTCTACTAACAACACACTTTGTGTAGAATTTGCCAAAGTTATGCAGGAAGAGTTTGAAATGAGTATGATGGGTGAACTCTCCTTCTTCTTGGGGTTACAAATCAAACAAGGGCCTAAAGGAACCTTCATCAATCAAGCAAAATATACAAAGGACCTCCTCAAGCGTTTCGACCTTGACTCATCCAAATCAATGAGGACCCCTATGGCTACAACGACCAAGCTTGACAATGATAAAGATGGCACATCGGTCGACATTCGTAAGTATAGAGGTATGATCGGTAGCTTACTTTATTTAACGGCTAGCCGTCCGGATATCATGTTTAGTGTTTGCTTGTGTGCACGATATCAAGCCAATCCAAAGGAATCACATTTGAGTGCCGTTAAGCGCATTTTTCGTTATCTCAAAGGCACCATTAACATGGGTCTTTGGTATCCGAAATCCTCATCCTTTGAGCTTCACGGCTTTTCGGATGCGGATTTTGCTGGATGTAAGATTGACCGAAAAAGCACTAGTGGCACATGTCAATTTCTCGGGAAGTCCTTGGTATCGTGGTTTAGTAAGAAGCAAAACTCTGTTGCACTTTCCACCACTGAGGCAGAGTATATTGCGGCTGGTTGTTGTTGTGCACAAATTCTTTGGATGTCACAAACACTTTTAGATTATGGCATTTCTCATTCTTGCACCCCTATTAAATGTGATAACACTAGCTCTATCAATCTCACGAAAAATCCAATTTGTCACTCACGTACGAAGCACATTGAAATTAGACACCATTTTCTTCGTGACCATCAGCAAAAAGGAGATATCCATCTTGAATTTATTGATACTACCTATCAATTAGCCGATATTTTTACTAAGCCTCTCCCGGAAGATCGCTTCTCTTTCCTTTGCCGTGAACTAGGCATTTTATCTTTTGATACTTAGTCCCAGTCGACCGGCACACCGACGGTATACTACGGTATACCGACGGCATGCCGTTTTTCAAGGCAGAATTAGGTTCTGTTTCGAAAGACGGCATACCGTCGGTACACGTCGGCATACCGACGGTATGCCGGGCAGCGACGGACAGGCTTTCATTTCTGGATTCGGGCCCACATTCTTTCAATCCTTCATTTATTCCTTTTTACCCTCTTCTATTCTCTCTCATCCATCCCATCAATCTTCAACTCCCATCCCATCACCTCCCTTCTCATTTACTATCCTCTATCTCTTCACATTAACTACCCATCACTTCCCCCCATTTTTCTCTCCTCTTTTTACTCCACCATCATAACTTCCCTCTACCTTTTCAACTCCTTCTCTTTCAAACTTCCTCTACAACCGTTCCTACCTATTTTCAAAATCATCTCTTCATCTTCCTCCTCTCTTTAAAAACCCTCCTTCCTCATTCTCCTCTCTACTCCTTCTTCCTCCACACCATAGTACCAATCCCTCTCCATGGCCAACCCTAAGCGCCCCCGATCCTCCTATTCCTCCGGGTTCAACTCCTTCGTTCCGGTGGCGCTACCTACCGGCTATGACCAACGTGTCTTCTCCAACTCTCTGGCCGCCGAGCTTTGGTTCCAGCACTTCGTCAATCACAACGTATTCAAAGGACGGGCGATCAACTGGAACCTCTTCCCCGGTCACGTCCCTTTGTTTGACGATGTCGGTCTCTCCTCTCTTCTCAGGCGCCAAATTCCTGTCTACCCTGCTGTTGTCCGCCTTTTCTATTGCAACATGAGAGGGGATGACGACGACCCTTCCGTCATCTAATCTATGGTCAATGACCGCCACTTCCGTCTCACATCTCGGGAAGTGGGGGCCATCTTAGGCATCCCAGACAAAGGGGATGCGTTACCTCTTTTGGGTGCTCTTAACTCCTCGGCGGTGTCCCCTTTCGACGAATTCTGCCGAATCATCTGCAAGGGTCCCAACCCTCCTGCCATCCCGGCCCTCTCTGTCCAGCTGGAGCCGTTTTATTACGAACTCCATCGGATCGTGTGCCACACTCTCTTTTTGAAGGGCGGGAACTATGACGCAATCACTGGTGATGCCCTCGTCTGCATGTACCATCTCTATGCCCGGAAGCGATTCTCCTTCCCAAATACTCTTCTTCTGCAATTCCGGCGTACCATACCTTCGGGGAAGCAGAATCTCTACTATGGCTCTTTCATCACTCTGCTTATGGAGGCCAAGCATGTTGACCTGTCTCTCTGCACCACGGATGGCGTCCCCTCATATCTTGCTATCTCCCGTACCCTTGCTGGCGCCTCTACTTCCCGTGCCTCATCTTCCCAAGAGCAACCGGCATCCACGCCTGCTGCTCCCACATCTACCCCTCCTCCTTCGGGCCATTATATGCCGCTCACTCAGCAGCATTTTGATATACGGATGGCCCAGGCGGAGGAGCAGATGCGGGCCCACACTCGTAGACTTGGCGCCCTGATCCAGACTCGTTTCTACGATCAGGGGTACTTCATTCAGCGCACTTTTCAAGACCGTGATGCTTTTCTAGATCTTAATCTTCAGGATCCCATGTACACGGGCCCGCGCTTCTCTGACCCCAATGCCTATGGGTTTATGTACCCTGACGGCATTGATCCTTTTGGCACCTTCCAGCAGGCTCAGGGTGATGATGATGATGATCCGGCTGAGGATTAGGGATGGTCTTCCTTTTGATGGTGGTTTCGGTTCTTGAGTGGTTCTAGTTTTTATGTGTGTTTTCTGTTTGTTGTCTTTAGTGGTCCTTCGGGGACCGGTTTATGGTTGTTTTAGTTCTTTGCTGTCCTTCGGGGACATTATCTATGGTTGTCTTTTGTGTCTGGCTCTCGTTGTGGAGAGTCTTTTATCTTCTTACTATGAAATGTATGGGTCCAGCATGTATTCACTTTCTCTTTAATATATTCATGCATGCTTTTTCTTTATATACTCATGTCTTTTCGATTATGCAATGTTTCTATTGATTATCCCCATCTTTGACTAAGTGACAAAGGGGAAGAAATCGTATTGAGGGGGAGCTGTCTACCTAAGGGGGAGCTACTCCCTGAAGATGCTATCTCTCTCTATTTTGTCAATTATCAAAATGGGGGAGTTTGTTGGCACATTTTATTTTGAGTAATTAACAGCATCTTCGTAGTTTAGTCTTCTGTTCTTCAGATTCAAATATTCTCAGAAGATGTACTACATGGAGTTCTTCACTGCAAGAGCTTCCTCCTTCTTCCTTGAAGACTGTAGCAGTTACCGGCGTTCCCTGCATAGAGTCTTCGTGTCTGTACTGGTCTAGGTATATCTGTAAACACTAAAGGATGGATGATAACTAAAAGCATAAATCGAAAAACATGTCATTCAGAGCGGCATACCGGCGGTATGCTTCGGCATACCGGCGGTATACCGTTTTCGTGTCCAGAAAAGGTTCTGTGACAAAAAGCGGCATACCGACGGTATGCTTCGGCATACCGGCGGTATACCGTTTTTGGACTCTAGAAAGTTGCTGTCTCGAAATGTCGGCATACCGACGGCATGCTGCGGCATACCGGCGGCATGCCGTTTTTAGCAACACAAAAGTTGCTGTGATCAACTGTCGGCATACCGACGGTATGCTGCGGCATACCGGCGGCATGCCGTTTCTAGCAGCTCTAAACTTTCTGTGACATTCTATCGGCATACCGACGGTATGCTCCGGCATACCGACGGTATACCGAATTTCGAATACTTAGTTTTCGATTTAGTCTGACACGCATTAATGGCCGCATTTAATGCTCTTGAACGGTCATAATTATGACCGTTACTATTTGGCCGGCATACCGGCGGTATGCCGCGGCATACCGACGGCATGCCGGTCTGCCTGCATTTCAGAGCATTAAATGCCACCTACTCTTGGTTTTCTTATAAAAGGAAGCTCTCTCTCTCTTGAGCTTCCTCACCAACTCTTCCATAAATTTTCCAACAACCAAGAGCTCCACTATTAATACTCTTCAAAGCTTTTCATTGTCATCCTCTCCCAAAGTGCTAGAGTATTAAAGAGTTGTACATTTTGATCTTCACGTGTTAGAAGATCAACAAGTTCTCATTCTCTTTTGTTTGAAGTTGGCGAGCCTTCGTAAGAAAACTCGTGTGTAGAAGTTGGCGAGTCTTCGGATCCAAACTCGTGTTGAAGTTGGCGAGTTCTTCGGATCCAAACTCGTGTGTACTATTTGGATAATAGTGGATTAAAGCCGGAGAGAGTTCCGGGACTGGATTGCCTCAAAAGAGGATACCAGGATACATCCTTGCGTTTGCGTTTGATCTTTCTACTCTTTACTTTCAATTGTCTTTATTGCATCAATTGTTGTAGTTTATATTTTATTTCCCTATTCACCCCCCCCCCCCCCCTCTAGGGTTCTACACTGGCATGTTACGTTTCCTAGTCCTACGTATATTGGGACTGGGGCGTTACATCTCTTCTAGGTTAGGTGAGCAATTTATGTAAAGCTAATATGGTAGGAATTTTGACAGACCAATTCCTAGGATTTAGGTATGATTGAATATACTTGTAGCATATATTTGTCATAGTTTATATTTTATTTATATTATTCTTATTTTGTTGTCATAGCATAGTATTTGTATGCTTGTATTATTCTCTGGCGCCTAGTCGGACAAGTGTGTCATTGTACTGCAGATCATGATACATATAGTTCATTCTTAAGTTTCATATCTCGTGGATTGTGATGTGGTATCGATTGATTAGCCATAGCAATTTGTAAAATGATTATCCGACCTTGAATAGAGTATACATTTCGAGTAAGGCTGGAGTCCGCTTGATACGTAGCTACCTGTTGTGTCTTGGTCCTACTTATTTTGGGACGAGATGTGACACCTAAACTAAATTCAAATTCCTAACAAATTCAAATAAAGTTTCCCTTATTAGGTTAATCCTAATAAACAAGATTTTAAACAACAAATCAAAATAAATAATATCAATACAAACTATGACTCAAGTGGTTGGTTTGCTCCTCGATAGTTCTTCTCGACTTTGAAAGATTTGTCACCTAGTGAATCAAGTGACGATCATCTAATATGCAACCGGATCTAAAGCTCTGGAACATATCGACGTAGTCACCAATAAACAAAGTAGCTATGACTAGGTCATTTGTAAAATGAGCCCATCGCTCCAATGGTACTCGACACCCAATTCGAGGCATCTCCAATTTGGCCATGGAGATAAAGGCGATGATACACCCATATATGTAGAGGCGATGATACACCCAATTCGTACCTCAGTCACCTCTTGATAATTTAGCTTTTTTGAATTGCATATCATTTATATCATCTAATAATATTTTAAAATTATCGACCTACCGTAGCACTTCTTTAGATTACTATACATTTGTTGGAGAAGATGACTCCGTTTAATTGTGACATTGTGTCAAGAATACTCCTATAGGTTAATCTTGACCGTTCCTTATCCTCTCCATCTTTTGTCAAAATACAATTTTCTCTTATCTTTTGTCACTAAATAAAATTTTATTTTGTTATATAGAATATCCATAGTGATTATGTTCTATGCAGGTTGGGTAGGATGGTGTGTCGCCATTTGTTGCATCACCAAGGTCTATTTATGTTTAGTTGTCAAATTTGGTAAGTAAACAAATCATATCGAACTTTGCAATTATATTTAAGAGCCAACAGTTATGGCCACCTTCTTTGACCTTTACACTAACTACCCCTAACTTTTAAATTTATAGCACAAAATATTCCTATTTTTAAATTAATTACACTGAATACTCCCATATTTTATGTTTATTACAAGGGGTACCCCTACATTAATATAAAAATAAAAAATTATGACACTAACGACCCACATTTTTAAATTTTTTTCTAAAGTGAAGGTTGGTCAGTGTAATTAGTTTAAAAGTATGAGCATCTCGTGTTATAAATTCAAAACTTAGGAATAATTAGTGTAAATAACCCTTATATTTAGTTTGGTAGTTTTGTTGGATCTAGCTAAACAAGTCAACCAAGTTGGGCCTAATTCGACTCGTTTTGGTTCACTAGTTGTTTCCTAAATTTGGTTCTGTTTGCCAAAACAGGTAAAGGATGACCAGGTTACGTTAGCATGACAATTTTATTGTTCAGCAATATTAAACATTTGCCAAAAAAGGATTTCATTAAGGTTCTCAATCTAAAGGATTTTTCTTAAGATAAAGAACAGTCATTATAGTATTGTCCAGACCCCTGCTATTTTCCATTTTTTTGTATCCAAACTGAAATGTGTACCCACTAATTTAACAACTAGTCTAACTTTGGACGCAAATACAACAAATATATATATATATATATATATATATATATATATATATATATATATATAAATTTTAATATTATTTAACCACAATTTAAACTTTGGATCATATCCATTATACAATAGAAATAATCCATCCGAACAAACCAAATAATTATTCAGTTCGGTTTCAATTTTGGCTAATTTTGGTTCAATTTCGTTTTTAGATTTTTAGAATTTCAGTTTATTCGTTTTTAATTGTTTCAATTTGGTTGAAACCGAAGAAACGAACCCACACCCCTACTTCCCACCTCCCATACTATACTCATCATTGGACCAACCCCTTAGCGCTCATCATGTGAGGTTTTTATCCTGCTGAAGCTACATTTGTGCCCACCTCCAAACACATGAAAGTGCAGTCTGACAATTTATAATTTGTACTTTTACTAATTTTCCTTCTTTTGCATGCTACCATTCGCATGTTGAATGTTAGACAACAGAAAATACTTGGTCAACCTGGTGGACTGCTGCTCATAGAGACATGGTATGCAATTGAGGATACAAATGATACATGGTAGGCAATTGAGGGGTAGGTGATTGAACAATGTACGCCCATCAGCAGAGTTGAAGTATAGTGCAGATACCGGACCATCTCCCTTCCCTACAATCACTTACTGCTTTTGTTAGACAATGGTTCATATATTAATACAGCCTAAAAGGATCTTAATTTTTCCTTTACAACCAAGCCCAGTCAGTAAAATGCTTGGGCTCTTCTTTGCCTACGACCTCATTAACTCACTGGACTCTCTATTTTCTTCTGTTAGTTTCCTACACTGATTTGTTAGTTGTATTGGAATACAAAAAGTGTGGGCTCCCTCTGCCATCCGAACCCAAACCCTCTCTCCTCTCCCAACCCAACCTCTCTCCATAACTTAAAGACTCGCTTTCCCCAGTAGAGGAAGGTCTTGCTATCAAAGGGGAGTATCCTAAACCGTCAGAATCCTCAGAGAAAACTGAAGATTGGCTCCCACTGAACCTCCCAGAATCACCAAATATATAATCAGAGTACTCGTCGTTGCTGGTGGAGTCCCTTGTGCTCTCTGTGCTACATGAGCCTTCATCTGAGTAGCTAAAAAGGGAAGAGCAATCGCTGCAGGAATCTGTTTTTGGGAAGGGAAGCCTCTCCTTGATGAGATCAGATGGTAGGCAACTGGGGTGGCGATGATGCGGCCAATTAGGAGGACGATCTTGGCCCATTGGTTGACGGCCAGAAAGAATGGACTCCTTTTGCCTGTTCTTCTTAGTCCGTAAATGGTCATGGGATGTTGCACCCCTTATCAAGCTAGGGGCTCGGGGCGAGCACCTAATAAGAGGTACACACTCGTTAGATATGGGAAATATTAAAATGGGGAAATGCCATTATAAGCTTCTTTAGTGAGGATGCAGCTATAAGGTCCATCAGATGAAGATTACCTCGCATATAAGAGCATGTAGGCATTTTCCGCCAGGACTCTTTCAATCTCCACAGACTTCACCTACAACAAAGAAATCAGGAGAAGATTCAGATGCGCTGGAACTTAACTTCATCTATATAAACTGTTTTACAAGCCAAGCAGGTCCATTAACTATTACAAACACTTAAACAAACAAGAAAGCCAAGTTACAAACAAGTGCAAAGTGACAACAGAAGAGTAATCACGTTGCCAGGCCACCTTGTGTAAGTATGATCTACCTCAAGTGCAAATTCTCCAAAACTACAAACTAGTTTATATGACGAGTAAATACTAGAAACAAGTTTCACTAAGGGCATGTTTGGCAGCCTGAAAAGATTTAAAACTTAAAGAGACCAGTTTCATTTTTTTTAATGTGGCAAGAAGCTTCTGAGCTTAGCTACCAACAAACGATAAATGGACTATATTAATTAATTTCTATTACTTTTTCTAATTAGATAATAATAAACCTTGCCGTAGTTCCCATGAATTTCCACCATTTGGGGTGCTACTTAAGGTTGTGTTCGGTTTTGATGGGAAGTGAGTGAAAAGGAAGGAAAATTAAGTGTTTCATGAAAAAATGAGATCCCATTTACATATATCAAGTTCCATTTTCCTTTCATTTCTCACTTTCTAGCAACCAAACGTAGCTTAAATGCTTAAATAAGACTAGATTTTTATGATGAGGCAACAAGTTTCTCAGCTCAGTTTCCAACAAGCAAACACACCAAATGGAAAGTAGTACTTTCCACTACTTTCCAAGTTTCATGTTAGTTCCCGTTTACCAAACGGGAGGCTGTTTGGTTGCCTAGAAATGGAAATATCAGGCAACATTTGTTGCATGTGGCATTTATTGCTTTAGGTAGTGCTCCAAATATGTGTTTGGGTGCCTGTATGATGTGTTGTTGGATTTACAAATCCAATGTTCCGAATGATGCAATTAGAATGCTTGTTGCACTTTAAATAAAAAGTTTTCGTCTGACTAGAGTAACTTTGTGCCATTGAATGGAGAGAGAAAAGAATTGGTGCAGATGTTGTAATTAATGTTGTTGAAAGTGGTGTTGCAGATTGGTCGCAACAAACTATTGTATTTGGGAGAGTTGTTATAAGTGGTGTTGCAGTAATTGGCACTACTTAAAACCAAAGGCCGAAAATGATTAAATGCTGCAGGAACACTACTCATCAACCAAGAAAGAAGCCCCAAAAGGAAGTGCAATCATGTCTGAATCAAAATGTACTACTGGTCACCACATAACTAAGGTTCATATTGACAATAAACCATAGTTTGCACTATTGGCAGATACCGATCCGATACAGCAGATACCGATATAGGTTGGCATGTCCCGATCCGATACCGACATCGGGGGTCTCTTTTTCAGTCAATTTGGCACAGAAAATTGAACGAAAAAGATCAATCAACAAGGGTGTAAAAGCATAGTAAGGTTGTAAAATCATGTAAAAAAAACTTCTATCACAGGTAAACCAATCAGCAAGGTTGATTACTACTTCATTTAATTCCAAATTACTAAGAAACAACACATGAAATACTTAAAATAATGCTTAAATATATAAAGTATGTTTTTCTAGAGTTTTAATAATTTGTTTTCCGATACCAAACAATCCGATACTCCAATCCGAAACTGCCAATATTGTCGATCTCGATACTCATAGGAAGGGTCCGATACCGATTCCGTGAACCTTGCAATAAACATTAACAGACGAACAAAGCCACCTATATTACTTATTCCTGTTTGAGACTCTTCTTTCAGTTCATGTAAGGGATCAAAACAAATGCAGTACTTAAGGAAAGTAGAAGGATTTCAAGCCTACTAAACACTTCTCATATTTTACCCTGAGAAATGAGAGCTCATATATGAGATTGTTATCTATTGAACTATTAGTCTAGCCATACAGAACACCACCATTAGATATAATGGATACTATAACCTAAAGGTCAACATTTTCTTCTCTTGGTGCGGAATCATAGGGAATTGATATCTGCCCGACAGAAATTTGGATAAAGGCCTTCTCTCAGAAAATAAAAAGCTTGTAAAATGCCTCAGTATCGTTTTAGATATAATGGATATCTATAACCTAAAGGTTATCATTCTCTTCTCTTGGCTGGAGTCATCTGATATTTATCTTTGCCAGACATAAATTTGGATAAATGTCTTCAGTGTCATGCCATGGAATTAACTGCATTTATTCTCTATCACTATAGATTGACTTTACACTATTTCAATAAGAGAGAATACAAACCATCTTTAAGAAAAAGAGGTCAATTGTCCTTCTCTTAGGCTCCTGACTTTTCCCATTCCCCAGCAATATAAAGCCAATTTCAGTCTGATTATCAGCTATCCTTTATCCTAAAATTCCAGTTGTTTTCTTGTCTTTCTTTTCTTTTCTTTTCTTTTCCAGTTCCATTTAGGAACCCGGACACTTGAAGATATTTTATAGAAAAAGTGATGTTGATCTTCTTTGTATTAAACAACTGGCAATAGTCTACACAAAAGACGACAATACTTCAACAGTTTAAGCTCAGTTCCTAAAGTGAAAAATAATACAATAAAATTTAGTTGGTACAACACTGATTATGAAATATAGCCATATAGAAGGCCTGGAAACATAACAGCACTTCAAGATAATCAACTATTTAATCTTATAATCTTATGGACGATTTAATTAAGTTGATTATATATAATGAGTAAGGAACAGAAACATGGAAACCTGCCAGACATTGCCTAAGCACGGTAGTTCCAAACTAGAACAGGATCATAAAGCTTTTTCACCATAATTAAATCGAGTTTCTTCTGGAAACTGTACAATTCATCTTCACTTCATGCACAAGAAACTCGACAACATTTAGGTATTTTAGATGTGGTAGATTATGAAATTTTTCTCAACGTGCCACAATGTCCTTTGGGCTGGGGATTTAATTGGTTGTTGTTAATATAGAACAAACCTTATCAGTACAACCATGATCTGAATAATGGTCAAACTTGATTTAAATAAGTTGGTTATATATAATGGGTAAGGAACACAAGCATGGAAACTTGCCGGTCATTGTATAAACACGAATATTCCAAATTAAAACAGGAGCATGAAGCTTTTTTACCATAATCAAACCAAGTTTCTTGTGGAAACTGTACAAATCTATCGTCGCTTCATGCAGAAGCAGCTCGAAAATGTTTAGGTATTTTATATGTGGTAGATTATGAATGTGTTTTGAACAGGCCGCGATGTCCTTTGGGCTAAGATTAACTGATTGTCATTAATATAGGACAAATCTTATCAGTACCAACCATGACCTGAATAATGGTCAAACTCCTTGGTCTCAATGATTGGAACTCAACCCAAATCCACATCCACAAAATCATGGAAGCCATCAAGATTGGACATCTATAATCAACTACACCAATATTATTAATAATCATCATCATCCACGCCTTATCTCGTCAGGATGGGGATAGCTACCTATAATCAGCAACATAAAAAAGGCTGAGTTCAAACATCTTGTAGGTTCCTGGCAATGCTTTAGGAGTGTGAAAATAAGGCTACAACATTGAGATCAACTTTCGTTTGAGATACATGACTACATGATCAATAGCATCATTACGTCATTAGGGTTATTTTGTAGATCACAAATAACATGTCTCTAGGTTCTAGTTTAGGTAAGTATCACAAGAATGAGTTAGGTGACCTTGATATGTTGAAAAATCTAGGGTAAGAAAGCATACAGAAAGCTGGTATGATAGCAAAGATCAAACACAATAAGAAAAGAGGGAGGATGAAAGGAAAGGTAAAAGCACATATAAAGGCATAGGTTAAACAAAATTGCCTGAAAGAGTATGATGTGTGAAACTTCACGAGGAAAGATATAAAGAGCATAAGAATACCTTGCTGTCATCAGTCTTGTACCATTTTCCTTGTGTACTCTTTACATAGCATATATAGTGGCCAGAAAATGCTGCATTCATGACATCCTGATGAACCACCACAGCATAGAGGCTGTATACCGGAGATTTGTCATCTGTGCCACTCATATAAGGAGCTAGATCTAGGTGTTCTGGAAACTGAACTGCCTTGTTGAGCTTACCAAATTTACCCGACTGCAAGAAAAAAAAAAATGAGAGCTTATGAAGTACAGGTGTTAATGAAGATAGTGTTCAGTAAAGAACCCAATAGAGAGTAGCTACACTTCCGCTACAGGTCCATCCTCATATATATAATGTACTGGTGCATAGTACCTGAAATCTTTTCAAGGCAATTGTCAGGACATTAGGAGCCTCCAAAACACTGAGTTTCTTTTTTGCTCGCTCATATGATTTGCATCTGAAAATAACAATTTTGGAGTACAGAATCAGGTCATAAAGTAAAACTAAAGATGCACAATGGGAAATGCATAAGCTAAAACTATACATGCTGCATTTAAGTGCATCAAAAGTTTAAGATACTTCAAAAATCAAGTACACTGATGAAAGAATAAATGATAACCATGAAAGCATTACCACTAGCTGGTAAGGAAAAGAAAAAAAAATTGTTATTCTGAATATAGACTAAAGAGGCAAAGAAATATATAGATAGTTCACCCATCTTAAATTTTTTGCTCAGCAGAACACAGTAAACGTAATGTCTGCATCTTGCGTTTAACCTACCTTAGATTTCACTTCCCAAATTATAACTGCATCAAAAATCATAGGTATGGTTTGGCCTTGTTTAAAATGAAGATACTAACCAATATAGAGAAGGTCCTGAAAGATTTGGCTCATGCTCTCAGGTCCACAAGGCTATCATCGACGGATTGTATCATAAATTCAAGTGGTGTCATACCAGATTTGGAAGTCAAATTACAGTGTCCATGCCGACGTCAAATTCCAAGACAATTCTAAAAAAAGGTAGCTATGAGCAAGAGAGGGTCTCACAATAAAACCTGTAGAAGCCTCCAACTTAAATTAATGACCTAAATTTTTCATCAGCAATTTAATCTCAAGCAAGCCAGGAGCCTCCAACTTCCCCTAGACTAAAAGAGAATACACGAATATGTAAGAAAGATTGTACGATTTTGCTATAGGGAATTGCATTCATCTCCTTAGTCCTTACCATTTAAGCCAAAGACCAGATTACAAAAGTAAATATTGGATTGTTCGATAATTCTTCATTTCTACTGGATGTAACTATATTATCTAGTAAGCAAAATTAGAAATAAACATCTCAATTATTTAAATAGGACATCAAATACTGAATAAGGAGTCAAGTCTCCATGACTTACTTTATATCTGAATCAATTTTCTCCCAGCGAGCCCATGAACTCCCTCTCTCGCTAAGATTTGGAGAAAGTAACTACTGAAATTGTATCATCATTACCGGTAAGTAATGAAAATGTATCATCATTACCTCCTCATCCAGAATTTTTATAGTCTAGAGGAAGTGGTGGGTGTTCACATCTAAAAGGCAATGGCGGAGCCAACGTAGGCCCAGTGGGGTCATGTGACCCCATTCAATTATATATATATATATATATATATATATATATATATATATATATATAGGAAAAAAGTACTTTGTATATATAATAAATAGAAGAGTCAATAGATCAGATCTTGGAGGAGACTTGAAGTTCTCCATCACTTTTACATCAAATTATATGTTGTGAATCACCCCAATAATGGGCATAGTCACCGGCTCAAAAACTCTATTGTTTCTTTCTTTCCATATATGCCAGACAGCGGCCGCCAACAGAATCTTTGCTGTAGTCTACCACTGGGAACCCCGATTCCCTTCAGCCATGATATCTGTCACCTCCTTCCTCCAACTTCGGAGGCCATGAGTCTGTATGTTGAGCTGAGAACACTGATGTTGCCAAATGGATGATGAGAAGAAACAACTAAAGAAAATGTGCTCCATAGATTCACGATCTTGTCTGCACAACTCACACAATGGTGATGGAATCTGCACACCAAACCTTACCAGGCGGTCCCGAGTAAGCAACTTCTCAAGGCAAAGTTTGTATAAGCAAAATTGCATTTTGGAGGCCACCTCCTTTGTCCAAACCACCGGAGCCAGCTCCATGGGAGGGTGAACCTCCCTAATAGACGCATAAATAACCGATTGGGAAAAATGTGTTGTCCCGTATGCGTCCACACCCATCGGTCCCCTTCCGGACTCTGAGTATCCACCTGGACCTCTTCAATCTCCTGCCGAAACTGTCGCATCATAGGGTGAAGATCCGCTCTCCATACACCCTCCCGCAAAATAGCACTCACCCGGGCCCTCCTTTCCGCCGCTGGCAACGCTTACCAACCTACTCGATCAGCCAAGCTCTGATGGTTGATCCAAGGATCCCACCATAGGTCGGTAGTTTCTCCATCTGTCATCACTCTGAAAATAAGTCCCTTCAATGTATTACGATGAGAAAGTAAGTTCTTCCAAGTAACGGAGTCGTTGCTATTGGCTCGGATCTCCCAGAAAGTCTGGTCCTTCATATACCTCCCCTTCATCCAAACCGCCCCCAAAAAATTCTGGACAAGAAATCGCCAAGCTTGTCTCAGTCCTGCAGTCTCACGCAGGGTCCGTAAAGACTGCAGACCGACACCTCCCTCCTCCCGAGGTCTGCAAAGAGTCGTCCATCCTATAGAGTGTAAGCCTCCTCTCCAGATAAAGTTAGCACATAGTTTTTCAATTTTACTAATGGTCGCAGTCGACAGCATGAGTCTGCAACCAGAATCGAGCAATGGCATAGATAACGGATCGAACCAGCACGATGCGTCCTCCAAAGGATAAGCTTTGGACATGCCACCCCTCCAGACGGCGTTGTGCATAGTCCACTAGACTTTGACATTCGACCTCTTTGGCATAGTTGATATACGGGATTCCCAAATATTTGACTGGTAGATCTTTCTTCTCAATACCAAGAAGTAAAGTTCTCTCTTATTTCTGCTGACAATGCTTGTTGAAATAAGCCATGCTCTTATCCTTGTTCAGTTGTAGACCAGTCAGTGAGCCAACCGTTCCATAATCAAGTTCAAAGCCACAATCCCACGACGCGAAGGAACCAGAAAGACCAGCAAGTCATCCGCATAGATAAGATGGAATCATGGGATACCTGAGGATATACCCGCTTGTACAACGGGGTAATCTGACGTCTATGGATCGCCACATCCATGAGAGATGTGAAAAACTCCATGACCAAGGTGAAGAGGTATGGCGATAACGGGTCCCCTTGTCGAAGCCTTCTAGAACTGCTGAAGAAGCCATATGGTTGGCTCCTAACTAGTACGAAAAACGAGGGAGTGGAAATGCAGACCAAACCGTATGCACCCAAGTACGATCAAAGCCCATAGCAAGCATAATATGGCACACGAACTCCCTATTGACAGAGTCGTATGCCTTTCGCGGATCAAGCTTGACGCACACTTTATCTCCTTCAGGTTTGTTGAAATCACGGATCAGCTCATGGGCAAGCAGGCTGTTATCAGCAATAGACCGCCCCTTCACAAAAGCCGTTTGATTACTAGACACCAAGCCCTGCATAATCTGCTTCATACGTCTGCACATCAAGTGAGTGATAATTTTATATAGAAAGTTGCAGCAGGAGATAGGACGAAAATCGCTAAGAGACGTCGCTCCTTCCTTCTTCGGTATAAGAGTCAGAAATGTATGGTTGTGCTCCTTAAGCAGCTTGTCGTTGTCGAAGAAGTCGC
>JANAVB010022595.1:2458408-2558408 GCA_029216955.1 Iris pallida
TACATATACCACTCAAAAATCGAGCCTATCGTTACCGATACAATACTTCGCTATATTGATCGCATAATTGGTATTGTATATACCACTCAAAATTGAGTCATTACTCGATATCACACTCTGCATAGGTCCAACATCTATCTTTCAATCAACTATCCCGTATGGCGATCTTTCCGATCCCAGCTCTAGCGTTCTTCTTACTCAAATTGGCACAACAACTGGACCAACATGCCCTATCGTTTGCTCAAGTTTGACATATATTCAGTCTAACCATACCTTGGCAATCATATCGATTACACCCGTAACATTCAGCTAACATATACGTTTGCCTACTTCGAAACTCGATTCAATGCGGCCAACTTACAAGTTCGCCTACTCAACTCGACTCGTTATCATCGCATCCATGATTTTCCAATCTCGCTCATCGCAACTCGTGTAACAATTTACTCTCGATAATTAAGGTCACAATCCCGTTCGACATATTGCTATCCATACGCATAGCCATACAACACGCATCATACCATATCGACTCGTTGCACCGATGCAACGAACAATTTATGACTTACTGCACTCCATGCAACCGACAACACATAACCGTTTGCATAGCAACATAACACGCATCGCCTCACATATCGACCTGTTGCACTTCGTACAATCAACAACACATATCTTCTCACACTTCGTGCGATCAACAATACGTATATCATTGCACTTCATGCAACCAACATCACCATATTCGTTGCACTTCGTGCGACCCACATTCCCTAACCCATTGTACTTCGTGCAACCAATATTCTCTGATGGCACACGGAGATAGCGCGATAGTCACGATATACTTGTGGCAGACGTACTCACTTAATATAGACTTATTGTATGGAACATCTAATGTAGCGTCGAGCAGATCCATGAGCCATGTGGTTGCAGAAATAACTTAGAGTCAACTGAATTCGATAGCGAAGCAACTGAGGGTCAAAGAGATTCGTGCACGGTCCAGAGGATGGAACCGCTCTGATACCAACTTGTCACGCCCCGATCCGGGAAATCACTCGTTCTCGCTAAATTTCACCCGAATCACCGTCCTCGCTGGGGCGTGATACCGCACGAGCCTGGAGTTGCGCTTGTGCAAGGCAAGATAACAGGTTCAGATAGTGATTATCTCAAATTCGTAACATAAGCAGCAGAAGGAAACAAAGAATACAATAAGAATCTCTTTTATTCATAATGAACTGAAGGTTACAAGGCTCTGAATAGCCCAACTTAATATGCCAATTGGCTACAATGCTCATGATCTCTCTAGCTTACAAAGGATTACATTGTTCCATACATCATATCTCTTTATAGCCATCAAGTAGTCTTCGACCAAACATCTCAATGTCGTAAGTCCGAACGCCTATGTGGTAGCTCCTCTTGAAACGCTAAGGACTCCATACCTCAGCACGTCCAAGCTAAGCCCCGCCCCGAGCTGAACATACCTGAACCTGCAGGCAAACTAGTGGAGGATTAGTACTTTCGTCCTCGCTTCGTACTGATCAAGTCCCGCTCGTACCTAAACCAAACACTAACTATATTTAGTGGAACATGCAACAATATTTGGTGATCTTGATAATTAGCCTTAGGATCACTTTCATGGCAATATTCGACATAGTAACTTAATATAATTGTGTCCTATATCGTGTTCCTGCAGCAGATACAGTTAGATATAATATAAACGTATGCATAGTGATCGTGCTCATCTCCGTCCCGTTTTGCCTAGCCTACAATGGATAGCACTTTATATAAGAAATCATACGATTCACGCAACCAACCATAAACTTAGTCATATGCATAAGGGTAGCAGGCTCTGCGCCTGCACCCAACTCTAATCTCAGCCCACTGGCTCTATTTATATGAAGGTCACGGTGTTTCGCACCGTAATGGACTTGGCATCTCTTATGTGTAAGCCTATGATCGCTTCGATATGGGTTGCTAGCCCAATATCCGAAGGATCCCAAACTTACTGATATCATAGCTTATCACAACACTGGACGGTCGTAATCCGTCCGAATGATGTGCACCATAAATACCATACATAATTCCCTCCTTGGCCGAACGGTCCTGGTGCCCCGGTCGTAACCGTCCGAGGGAAGCCGCACCCGTGCATGGGCCATCTGAGTCCATTGACCATGCAATACGTGCCATAGCATACAAGTCATATATTGCAACCCATTTCATGTTCCATAAACATAATCTCGCTCCATCAACATATTCGCGGCTCATAAACATAATCCACCATCCTCATCTCAAGCTCCGCCGACATTATACCCCAACACATCCGTATTGATGCACGACGTCCAACGGCTTAGACATCTCGCACTTATGTTCAATGCGTTATTCATAAGTTATTCACATAGCCTAATTTCGTAGTTACTTATTCATTTCCTAGCTTCCGTGCACGAGGGCACGCTCGGCGCCATAATCAATGTTCTAGGCCTAGTGTTCAATGTTCTCGGAGTCGTGCACGTGATGCACATAATTGTCTTTCAGTGTTCTACCATCACTGCCCTACCGCGACCCGTACACTTGATGCACATCGCTTATTCAGTTATTCAATATTTAATGTTCTACCTTAGTGTTCAACGCATATTAAGACACTTAATCGTCGAGCCACGCTCGCTAACTTAATAGCAACTTTAAGCATACGATGATATGTTTTATTAGACGTGAAGGAGTAGGAGAGAGAGTCAAGAACCCGTCCACCTTAAGTCGATACGCCTTGCCGTTTCACCGAGCTGAAGTGGCTCGCTTCCATAACCTGGTCGCATAGCTAACTCTCGGACTTAGCTATTTCTTTGAACTACTCGATTGATTTGGCCTACCGCGCCCATGCCACAATCCGTTGCAAGGCCAAGATTTGGTTTCGCGGACACTTCACTGAATAAGGCAAAATGCTAACCCCTTATCGTCTAGCGTAAAAGTATAGCCTGCATACCAGATCAACTAAAATCAGTACTTATTCAAATAGGACTTATCCTTTGCATCGATTCGATTCATAGATTCCAATCGACTCAAAGCTTATCTTTGGCTAAAGTAACTCTTGCATCGATTCGCATTGATACTTTATCGAGTCAACGCAACTCTTCGAGTCAACGACTCATCATAATGTGCCGTGCAGAGCGGGGCATTACAAATCCTGTTCGGCCTGCTCTCGGATGCACAGTCGAGCAATATCGTCAAACTGTGTCGACTTGATCCTCTCTATAAAGTTCGATTGAATCTGCAGACCCCACATCTATATCTCCACTCCTGGCACTAGTACCTCGATTCCTAGGCTCTCCAGATCTGCTAGCAAGTGACGATCTGCCATCAAATACATGGCTGTCGAATATCTGCTCAAAGCATCAGCAACCACGTTGGCCTTTCCTGGATGATACTGCAGTACGATGTCGAAGTCCTTCATCAACTCCAACCATCTACGCTGCCTCATATTGAGCTCCTTCTGTGTAAACACATACTTCAAGCTCTTGTGGTCTGTGAAGATTTCCATGCGCTCTCCGTATAGATAGTGTTTCCACAATTTCAGAGCAAAGATAACTGCCGCCAACTCCAAGTTGTGGGTAGGGTAGTTCTTCTCATACGGATGTAACTGCCTGGAAGCATAGGCAATTACCTTTCCATGCTACTGCAAGACACAACCTAAAACCTTTTCAGAGACGTCACTGTAGATGGTGAACCCGCCTGATCCTGATGGCAATGTCAGAATCGGAGCTATCGTCAACCGCTTCTTCAACTCATCAAAAGTGACCTGACACTCCTCTGACCAGATAAACTCTGCGTCCTTCTAGGTCAGCCTGGTCAATGGCTCTGCAACCCGGAAGAATTCCTGAACGAACCTCCTGTAGTATAAACTCTCTGTGAAGAGAGTTTGTGTGTGAAACTCTCTTCACAGAGAGTTTCATGTAGGATTACCAGTCCCATGGCAGTCTTACATTAAGTTAGGACTGCCATGGGGCTGGCAGTCCTAACACAAACTCTCTGTGAAAAGAGTTTATGTATGAAACTCTCTTCATAGAGAGTTTTATATAGGACTGCCAGCCCCCTGGCACTCCTTCATTAAGTTAGGACTGCCATGGGGCTGGCAGTCCTGACACAAACTCTCTGTGAATAGAGTTTGTGTGTGAAACTCTTTTCACAGAGAGTTTCATGTAGGACTGCCAGCCCCCTGGCAGTCCTTCATTAAGTTAGGACTGCCATGGGGATGGCAGTCCTAACACAAACTTCCTGTGAAGAGAGATTGTGTGTGAAACTCTATTCACAGAGAATTTTATGTAGGACCGCCATCCCCTTGGCAGTCCTTCATTAAGTTAGGACAGCCATGGGGCTGGCAGTCCTGACACAAACTTCCTGTGAAGAGAGTTTATATGTAAAACTCTCTTCACAGAGAGTTTCATGTAGGACTGCCATCCCCTAGTAGTCCAACATTAAGTTAAGACCATGCGGCGTCATAATTGGCAATCGTAGAGGCTCCCAGTGCTACATCCAGGAAATTTTTTCTTGAAGAGCTTCTTGAAAGCTCCCCATGTCTACCCCTCTGTTCCCACTCTGGGGTGTGACTGGTACCATGTGCGGGCAAGGTCCTGCATCTGGCTGCCCGCCGACTCAATCTGGATCCTCGCTGGTATCAGTGCCATGCAAAAAATCTCCTCAATGTGCTCTATCCAATCATCAGCATAGAGGATGCCCTCTGATCCTCGGAAGTCTCGAGGCTTCATCTTATAAAAATCCTGGATGCCAGGCATCCTCGGCTGATACTGCTGAACCTGTCCTTCCGGTGGATGGGCAACCACCATCTCCACTGTCGTCCTGACCAGTTGGTGGGCATCGTCTATGCCCTGTCGGATGTCAGCAGTCTGGAACTGTTGCTGGTGTTGTTGTGCCTCCATCATCTGCTGGAAGAAGGTAAAGAGGTGTGCAGCGTCAATCGATCATGAAGGTGGTTGCTGTTGCTGCAACACATCTGGGATAACCGGGGTTGGCCTCCGAACAGGTAGAGGTGCACCCCCGAATACTGAAGAAACCCCGACATGAGTAGGTACCAGGGGAGCTGCTGTCTCAGGTCCCGACTGAACTGGGTGAGAGGTGGCAGACCTCTCCGAAGTACCTCTCATGCTGGGGCGATGCGATCATGTCTCAATCACCATCCTGGAGACAGATCAAACAAGAAAATCAATACTGAGAAAGAAGCAATATAATCAAAGGAGGACAGTTTATTTCAAATGAAGCAATTAACAGCAAGAATTTAGATGGCAGGAATTTAGATAAGAGTTTTTCTAAATGTGATTGAGTACCCAAAACTATATCCTATATCCTACTACAGGCTGTAGTGATACTCTAGTTCGAGTACTACTACGAAATCCCACTAGTTGCGACTCTGGACCTACATGGACCACCACTAAAAATGTGTCACGACCCGTACCCAGTGTAGGGATACGAGAAGTAGGTACGTCCAGCCTACACCGTAGTATCGGCGGTAGAACACTGTCCTAGGTCACATACATCTAACACAACATAAGTGTAACTACACAAGATATACTCTCCAATCGGAGGACAATACAAAAGATACATCTCAATCACAAATCTAAGGTAGAAGTAGCACGATATGATCGATATGAAATATCAAATAGAGAACATACAAGCAGAAGAAAATAAGTCAAAGTGTCTATACGACACAAAATCAACATCATCCAAAAATAATACAACTCAAAATGCCAAAAACAAAGACAAATAAAATAAGGTAACAGTTTAGCTATCTAGCCTAGACTATGGGAATGGTGTCATCAGCTGCTGCAGGATCCTCCTGTGGAACCAGCTCACATGTGTCATCTAAGTGGGCTCTGTAGTAGGTGGTACAGAAGTCATCATCCTCTATAATATTTTTAACAGGTCCAGTCAGGACAGGAACGAGCACAAAATCTTTCGTACAGTCCATAACATGGCAGAAAATGTAAACCAAGCAATAGAGCAAGATACATGAACTGTAAGAATGTACACGAAAAATAAGAGTATTTGTAAACTGGAAATATATGTATGATAAGTAAGAATTGTAAGTGACTAGTGATTCAGAGCACAAGATAGTTATGTAAACGGCATGATATTATACACGAGTAATCTACAGAGGTTATACACGAGTAAACTACAAAAATGATCACATAACCACTTCTACTCCCCCGTCCCCAATCAATACACAAGGATCCATTCAAGTTATGTTATTATACACGAAGTTTAGTTTGTACACGAAGATCATGTGAGCACATGAGAGTACACAAGAGAACACAATTTATACACGAATACAAGGAGTACACGATGCTCATGATAAAGTACACGAACATGAAATACCCGATGTATCCGATGAGAGATAATATCGCATGAAAGATCCATATAGTACTAATCCGTGATAACAAATGTCAGCATCAAATAAAGTAATCTAGAGCATGAATATAAGTCCTAGCAAGTATGAAACGATCAGAAAGTGTTACTCGCCTACGATGTGAATGTCTGTGAGAATATAATGTCCGAAGCGAGGTATCTGAGTCCTATTTAGAGCAACACAAGTTATGATGTATTCAAGGTTTATAATTGAAGTGTACAATGCATTCTATATGATTCTAGGTCATAAGTCAACACTAGTCAACTATGGTCAACTATATAGTCAAACTAGGTCAACATGATCAACAAGTCCAAGTCTAGTCAAATCTAGTCTCGGTTGGTCAAAACTAGTCTAGTCAAGCCTATGTATATATGTATAACCTACATGTATAACATATAGCTAACATATAGCACCTACCCTATATACCACATAGCTAAACCAAGGCATATCATGAATATACCATATAGCTGACAAATACACACACACACACACACACACACACACACACACACACACACACACACACACACACACACACACACACAATATATATATATCTATATATATATATATATATATATATTTAGAGGAGAGAGAGATGGAAGGGGGATAACATGTGTGTGTGTGTGTGCTGGTAGATGGGACAGTTTACTCAAGCATATTTTAACATCAAATCTAAACTAAAACTCAAGCATATATAAGAAATATATATATTTTATATATATATATATATATATAATATATATATATATATATATATATATATGAAGGTATATATATAATAACATATATAGAGAGAGAGATAGATAAAGAGTGTGAGAGGGTGTGTGTATGGCAGTATAGAGTGTATGTGTTTGTACACTAGTGAGCAGACAGTAGGGTTCAAAGCAAAGTGCAGGAATAGGTGTTTTGTTTGAAATAACATACATGCATATAACATCAATCAAATCCCAACTTTCATGTTAAACCCAATATAAGTTTTCAAATGTTAAACCACCCAAACTCAGTTTTCAAATGTTAACATACAATCTCAGTTTTCAAATGTTAAACCCAATTACATCTACATTACAGTGTACAATTCAATATCAAAACAAAACCTACAACCCAAACCCAATCTCAGTTTTAAATCCAGTTTTCGAAATCATCAAGTATCTGTAAGTTAAGATACATGAACTAACATGTATATATATACATAAATATATGATACATTCAAATATATTTATATATCATTTAAAATTGGGTAATTATGTACAGTGGTGTGTCACATACGTGTGTATTCTAGGGGGTGTCTACGTTTCCAGAAAACTGGACACGAGGTGTCCAAACAACAATTACAGAGAGTATCAGAACACAGTGTGCACCCAGGCTCGTATAGTCATGTCGAGTCAAATTTGATACGACACAGTGCACGTGAATCCAAGTGCTCGTTTCCATATGTAGTCTAGGTATAAGGCTACGTGTTCGACACCTCACCATGGGGCCACGACGTGTCATGTCCACGTGTCAAGGCCGTATCAGTGGCGAAATAAAATTGTACACAGTGTAGTACAAAATCGATGTGGGCACGAGTTCGTGTACGACACGACACAAACTGCCATGAGAGTTGGAGGCTGATATGTCAGTCATGGCCCCCACCTTCATGCCAAGTGGCATGTGCCCACGTGGCCTAGCTGCGAGAAAACACAACATAGTAGCAGGACACTCGCACACTGCCTCGTGTTGTGTCTGTTGTCCAATTTTGGACACGGACACGACGTCAAATCGTGTTCAGAGTTAGGGTTCTGAGATCCCTACACATATGGCTATCAAAATAGTAAATAGTTTCAAAATTAAAACAAACAGTTCTCTTGGGCATTTCATCAAACACCTATAATAAAACTCTGATACGCCTCCGATACGCATTTCAAATGGACACCAATTCCTACCAAACTTGGTCTACAGCTAGGGTGCACCTAAATGAATGCATCTATGAAAAGAAAACAAGGTTTTAGTGGTTGTATAGAGATTTACCTATTGAGAGTTAGATCTCAATGCAAAAGAGCCAAGAATGATGCTTTCCTCAACTTGCTATATGCTCCCTACGCCTCTAAACCTTGCTAGCTAGCCTCCAATGGTCTTCTCTACTGTATGGGAGGGTGATGCAATTGATTTGGCTCAATTTGGAGTTGATTTGAGCAAAGGGATAAAATTTGGGGAAGAACAAAGTTAGGGTTTGATGTGGAAATGAAAAAGAGGCAAGAATGATTAAGTGTTGATATATAGGGGGATACTTGCTTAGCCGGCCACTAGGTTGCTAGGGTTAGGGCATGGTGAATGTGAGCTACGGGCTTCTATCTATGCAAATCAAGGCTTAAATCAAAGGCCCAAACCAATTAGGGTTCAAGCTAAAAAGTATTTTAAACAAATATCTTCAAGAAGTTACTATCAAGATATTTCTAATCTTGGCACTTAGCTTAGAAGGTTCTAATCAAAATATATAGCCTCATGATCGTATCTAGATTAGGTTAACTTCTAGGTTAAGGCTCACAATATAATTAGCACATAATTAATTAATAAAAAATTCAATTTCATAAAATGTCAAAAATGACCAAAATATCCTTAGGCTAAAATGTGGTAGTGACAAGTCTACCCTCCTTAAAATAATTTCGTCCTCAAAATTGAAAGGCGAAACTAAAATGAGAAGAATAGAAAATCATACCTCAAGGTCCAAAAAGATAAGGGTATCGCTCGTGCATCTCATCCTCCCTCTCCCAGGTAGACTCTCCTGGAGAATGATGCCTCCATGCGTCACGAACCAAGGATATCGTCTAGTTCCTTAGTACCTTCTCTCGTCGATCTAGAATCTCCACAGGCTGTTCTAGATAGCTAAGAGTAGGTCCCACCTCGATCTCGAAATGATCAAGTACATGGCTAGGGTCTGCCATGTACCGTCTCAACTGCGACACGTGAAATACGTTGTGGACTCCCTCTAATGCAGGTGGCAAGTCTAGCCTGTATGACACATCACCAACTCTCCTGCTGATAATGAAAGGTTCGATGAAGCGTGGGCTAAGCTTTCTACCTCCACCAAAGCGTATAGTACCACGTGTCGGAGATATCCTCAAGAAAACCAGATCTCCAACCTAATAACAAATAAGATCTTAAATTAACAATAATAAACAAATAAATTACAAAATAAACCAATCCTAATTTTAATCCTATCTTTAAGATATACCTCAAACTCCAAAGGTCTGCGGTGGCTATCGGCCCAATGTCGATGTCTATCCTGTGCCACGCAAAGTCGATCCTTGATAAGATTCACCTTCTCGGCTGCGTCCATAACCATCTTAGGTCCCAATAAAGCTTGCTCTCCAACGTCATCCCAAGACAAGGGTGTACGACATATATGTCCGTATAGTGCCTCGAATGGTATCATCTCAATGCTGGCCTGAAAATTGTTGTTGTATGCAAACTCCACTAAGTGCAGATGATCCTCCCAGGATCTTCAGAAGTCTATGACACACGTCCGCAGCATGTCCTCGAGTGTCTGAATAGTCCTTTCTGACTGTCCGTCCGTCTAAGGGTGGTATGTGTTGGCCCATTTGGTCATATGGTCAAACCTGATTTTAATAATTGATCAAACTCTGTCTGGATATACAAAGCTAGTCGGGACATCTCGGACTCTTGAACATGATCAAGAATGGCTATCCACTGAATTCAAGACCGAAGATCTGTTTGCCTACTCGAGTCTGTAATTCCTTATGCAATATATTTTTTTTATTTGAGTCTAGGAATATGTTGTACACCGAGTCATACTGGCAAATAGGCTACCCTTAAATGAGTTCAAAATGTTTTTAAAATGACCTCTCAAAAAGGTTTACAAAAAGGTTTTCAAAAAGGTTTTCAAAAATCACCAAAAAGCTTTTTAAAACCCTAACTAAACCCTGACTAAACCCTGATAGAACTCGGACCGAGTTCGGCCAGAGTTCGGCCAGAGTTCGGTTGGTGGCCGTTGTGATTTTGAATCCTTGGAACTTGGTCCTCCTGTAGTTGCGGATTTGACCGAGATTTGCTCATAGAGTTCTGCCCGAATTCTGCCCGAATTCTGTCAGAAGTCTGCCTTTGAAATTCCTATAAATAGAGAAGGATTTCGATCATTTCAACTCACTCATTCACTTTAAATCTTCTCTCTATCTAAAGCTTTCAGTCTTTCAAAGAGTTTTCTAGAGCTTTCAATTTCAGATCCCAAGCCAATTACAATCCTCTAGTCGATTTGCCAGTGCGGTACGGTCTAGAAGTTTTTGAGAGATTGTAATCAGAAGGCTTGATTGAAGAATACCTCTTCATATTTGAAGTTGGACGAGTTCTTCGTATCAAAGCTCGCGTTGTAGAAGTTGCAATGACTTCGTAAGAAAACTTGCAGTTTTTCCAATAGTAGATTTAACTGGTAGCAAGAGTTCTACCGACTGGATTAGTCCTCAACAGAGGGATACCAGTATACATCGCAGTCTTTGCGTTTGCTCTCTTAACTCTGTCTTTACTTTATTTCAGTTGTGATTAATATTCTGTGATTGTGCTGCTAACATTGTTTTAATTAGCATTATTCCGCTGCCAACTCTATTCACCCCCCCTCTAGAGTATTACGCTTTACTATTTCGTTCCTACAATTGGTATCAGAGGGTGTTTACAGGTAAAGCAAAGGTAACAGTGCAATTATTTATTCATTTTAATTAACTGTTATATAGATCACAGCATAACACATGGCAACTGTGAAATTCACAAGTGAAGGCCAGGCCACAAACAGACCCCCACTGTTTGATGGTACAAACTATACCTATTGGAAAATACGGATGAGTTTCTTCTTGAAATTACTTGACTTTGATTTATGGTCCATTGTTCTTGATGGCTATCAAAAGCCACCTCGTATAAATGTTGATGGAGTTTTAGTTGAAAAAACCCTACAGTAGATATACAGAGAAAGAAAAAAAAGGGCCAGTCTTGACGCACGTGCCATTAATGCTCTTTTTTGTGCTTTAGACAGAACTGAATTTAACAGGGTGTCTATCTGCACAATGGCTAATGAAGTGTGGAAGCTACTTGAAGTCACACATGAAGGCACAACTCAAGTCAAAGAATCTAAAGTCAGCAAACTTACTCAAGAGTACGAGGCGTTCAAGATGAAGCCCAACGAAACAGTTACACAAATGTTCGAGAGATTCTTGGATATTGTAAATCCTTTGTCCTCCTTAGGCAAAGATTACAGTAACCATGAAAAGATTCGCAAACTCCTGCGAGCACTTACCAAGAACTGGATTCCGAAGGCTACTACAATCATTGAAGGGAACTACCTCACAACTATGTCCCTCGAAGTACTCATGGGTAAGCTACTCACTCATGAACTGGAGCTACAAGATTTTGAAGAGCCTGCACCAAAGGAGAAGACGATCGCTCTCAAGGCTCAGCACAGAAAAGCTGCTAAAGGTGACTCAGACAGCAGTGGATCTGACGCTGAAGATCAAGCACTCCTAGCAAGGAAGTTCAAAAGATTCATGAGACATGAGAAGAGAGTCAAAGAGAACAACAGCAACAACTGGTATCAAGAAGATGTTGTCTGCTATGGTTGCAAGAAGAAGGGACACATGAAGAAGGATTGTCCACAAACTCATCATCAAGCAAGAAGAGCAACAGGTATGAAAAAGGGAACCTGAAGAAATCAACATCTAGGAGATATGCCAATACCAGCATATGGCATGAAAGTGAAGCCAGCGACTCAGAAGACGAACAATCAGAAGACGCTGTAAACGTATGCTTTATGGCATCCGATCAGGTACCTACTGAACCTGTAGTTGATACTTATGATGACTTCACCTTTGAGCAATTAGGAGATGTCTTCAGTGACCTGATGACTGATTACAGGAAACTGTGTAGCAAGTATCAGACCTCTAAGAAGGTACTCAAAGAGTACAAAGCGAAATAGGTAGACTTACCGACCTACTAGCTGAGGTTAGAAATAATGTTAGTGAGTCTGGTGAGCTTTCTTCAACAAAGCTCTTATTACACGAGACTACCAAGTCATCTGAAGAGAAAGACAAAATTATTGACCAACTCAAGGAAGAACTTTCTATAGAGAAGAAAAGTCTTCGATGTGCACAAATCAGAATAGAATCACTCACTTCTGATTATACTAAGTTGTATGACACTTCCAAAAGATTGAAAATTAGGTTAGGAAAACAGCCTGAGCCTGCTGCTTCCTTCCCTAACATGTGTCACTTACCAAAAAATCAGAACATTTCCAAGCCAAACACTGTCAGACCAAACCATATAAAACCTTTACCCCAAAAGGTTAAGCCCAAACAAGATTATAGGTATGCTTTCTTCTATACTAGAAAACCTAAACCTACCAACCATGCACACCACTCAGCTTTCAACACTCGACATGCACAATGTCATTATTGTGGCCTCATTGGTCATATTTCATCTGCATGTAGAATGAGAAAGCTTGTTGATTTAAATGTTTATGCTTGGATACCTAAAGCTAACAATTCAGGACCCTACAAGAAATGGGTACCAAAAGTTTTATCTGCAAACTGTTTTGTAGGTGGAACACCTTCACATGCTAGAAGCAAATGGATCCTCGACAGCGGTTGCTCACGGTATATGACCGGTGACACTACCCTATTTGCAACACTGTCGAAGAAAAAGGAGGAAGGCTATGTCTCCTTCGGTAATAACTTGAAAGGGTATATTATTGGTATCGGTGATGTTGGTAAGTCTCCCTATCCTGTGATTAAGGATGTCTGTCTGGTTACCGAGTTGAAACATAATCTACTCAGCATAAGTCATCTAGCTGATCATGGTTATGGCATCAACTTTGGCAAAGACAAATGTACTATAGTTGATAGCTCAACTGGTAGTACTATCTTTGAAGGTATTAGGGAAGACAATATATATGTTTTCTATTTGTTAGAAGAAACTAACATTTCAGGTAGATGCTTAATGGCCAAGAATGATGAGAGTCATCTGTGGCATATGAGACTCGGTCACGCTAATATGGATACGATCTCAAGATTATCTACAAAGAAGCTAGTACATGGTTTATCGGACATTACATTCAAGAAAGATTCGGTATGCAGCCAATATGAAAAGAACAAAGCTACCAGATCCACATTCAAGTCAGTAAACGCAGTATGTACTATTAGACCTCTACAATTGCTTCATATGGACTTATTTGGTCCTAGCAGAGTTGCTAGTCTCGGAGGTAAACTTTATGCTTTCGTAATTGTAGATGATTTCTCTAGATACACGTGGGTATATTCTTGACACGCAAGAATGATGCATTATCCGAATTTGTCGCCTTTTGCAAGAAAGTACAGAATGAAAAAGGTTACATGATCACTCGCATAAGAAGCGATCATGGAGGCGAATTCGAGAATGCTAATTTGAGCAATTTTGTGACACACACGGTTTTGTACACGAGTTCTCCTGCCCTAGGACTCCACAACAAAATGGAGTTATGGAACGTAAGAACAGAACTCTAACCGAAATGGCCAGAGTGATGTTAAACCAGTTTAGTCTACCCAAATATTTCTGGGCTGAAGCTGTCAATACAGCTTGCTTTGTACTCAATAGAGTTCTAATTCGACCCAAATCGAAGAAGACTCCATTTGAGTTATGGTTTGATAGAATTCCATCTGTTTCATACTTTAGAATATTTGGCTGTAAATGTTTTATTCTTAATACAAAAGACAATCTGGGAAAATTTGATGAAAAGGCCAATGAAGGTATATTTTAGGTTATGCGGCCAAGAGCAAAGGATACAGAGTCTTCAACAAAAGAACCATGATCATCGAAGAGTCAATCAACGTCACCTTTGATGAACTAAATCAGATGACGATCGATGACAATGACGAAGATCCAACTGTACCAAGCTCAACATCAGCTGATCCTCAACCAAGCTCTGCACTAGCTGAACCTCCTAGAGAAGATCTAGGAACCAGCTATCTTCAGAATCTACCGAAAAGGTTGAAATTTACAGCTGATCATCCAAAAGATTTGGTAATTGGTGATATTACCAAAGGAGTAAGTACTCGTACATCCAGTAGAGATATTGTTTCTAGTGTTGCATTTATTTCACAGCTAGAACCCAAAACTATTGATGAAGCATGTAGTGATAGTTTTTGGATAGATGCTATGCAAGAGGAATTAAACCAATTTGAACGGAATCAAGTTTGGGAACTTGTTCCAGGCCTATTTATCATCCGGTCATTGGCACCCGTTGGGTATTCCGAAATAAACTAAATGAGAATGGTTTAGTGACTCGTAATAAGGCTCGACTCGTAGCTCAAGGATATAATCAAGAAGAAGGTATCGACTACGATGAGACTTATGCCCCAGTTGCAAGATTAGAATCCATTCGCATGTTATGTGCATTTGCATGTTTTCATGATATCAAACTATTTCAAATGGATGTCAAGAGTGCTTTTTTAAATAGTTTTATAAAAGAAGAAGTTTTTGTAGCACAACCTCCAGGTTTCACGGATTTCAAAAACCCTGATCATGTTTTCAAGTTAAAGAAATCCTTATACGGTTTAAAACAAGCCCCTCGTGCTTGGTACGATCGTCTAAGCTCTTTTCTACTTGATAATGGTTTTTCAAAAGGCAAGGTTGACACTACACTGTTTATTAAGTCTTTTAATGGCAAACTTCTTTTAATTCAAATCTATGTTGATGATATTATATTTGGATCTACTGATGAATCTCTGTGTCAAGAATTTTCTAAGTATATGCAGAATGAGTTTGAGATGAGCAGATGGAAGAGCTGAAATTCTTTCTCGGATTACAAATCAAACAAACTGATAATGGGACATTTATAAATCAAGCCAAGTATACAAAAGACCTGCTAAAGAAGTTTGATCTGGACAATGTCAAACCTATTGGCACTCCAATGGCAACTTCAACAAAGCTTGATACAGATGAACAAGGCAAGCCAGTCGACACACGTAAGTATCGAGGTATGATTGGTAGTTTACTTTATTTAACTGCTAGTCGTCCAGATATATATTTAGTGTTTGCCTGTGTGCACGTTTTCAAGCTAATCCAAAGGAATTACATCTGTCCGCAGTTAAGCGTATCTTTCGATACCTTAAGGGCACTTCTTCTGTTGGCTTGTGGTATCCCAAAACTAAGTCCTTTGACCTTATTGGTTATTCGGATACAGATTTTGCTGGATGCAAAGTCGATAGAAAAAGTACCAGTGGCACATGTTATTTCTTAGGCAAGGTTTTAGTCTCATGGTTTAGTAAAAAGCAAAATTCTGTAGCCCTATCAACAACAGAGGCTGAGTACATCGCCGCAGGACGTTATTGTGCTCTATGATTTATTTTACACACATATTCCATTTTCTGTGATAACATGAGCACTATTAATTTGACTAAGAATCCAATATGTCACTCTCGTACTAAACATATCGAGATTCGACATCACTTTCTTAGAGATCATCATCAAAATGGAGATATAAATCTTGTGTACATAGATACTGAAAATCAACTAGCTGACATCTTTACTAAACCTCTAGCGGAAGATCGTTTCAATTATTTACGTCGAGAATTAGGAATTTTAGACGTCAATAATATTAATTAATTTTGTTTTATGATTATATATCACTACGCAAAAACTGTGTTAGAGACAAGCCAATAAAGAGTCTGTCGAGTTCGGTTGAGGGTGTCAGGTTATATATACAGAACCCGAGAAGCCCTTCTTCTTCATTGCTTCCAAACTAATCACAACAGCAGCAGCTCCCGCAAAGGGGCCCCGAACCCTAGCTTTTCACCACCCTCATTCTTCCAATCCAAGTGGTGAAATCAATCCAAAATTTGGATTCGTGCGGAGTTCGTCGTTCTCTTCGACATACTTTGATTTCGGGAGGTATAACCCCATCTTTCTCTACTTTTTAATTAGTACATTTTTATTTTAATTTGCACAAATGGCACCCAAATTCAATCCTTCAAAGAGGAAGAAGACGAACCCTAGTGAGGAAGGGTCATCTTCGCATCCGCATACGGATTCCCTCTTCTCGCCGGTCCAAACGAGCGACGGTACGTTCGACGGGTTTTTCTTTCAAACCCTAGACCAAGCCCTACTGTGGTATGGAGACTTCTCCATGAGATCCATATGCACAGGCGCTCCAGTCAAATGGACTGTATTTTCTGATCATCGTCATTTCTTTGAGGCATTAGGGTTACATCTTTTTGTTAAAATCTGCTTTCCTATAGCAACTAATGCCATTAGATTATTTTATTGTAATCTCATATTAAACACTTGTGATGTGAGCACTCGTTTGGAGGTATTGATATCAATTTCAATGATGACCTCTTAGCAGAGATCCTTGGTGTCCCTAACGAAGGTGCACCGCTAGTTGACATCACTGAATTTGATTTTTCGAAGGCACGACACTCGCCAGTTTCAAAGCGGAACTCTGTGCACCTGATAGAGTATGCTCTGGAAAGTTCAAGGCTAACAACCTGAACTTGTTTAACTATGAATTGCATCGCATCATCTATTCCACTATCCTTCTAAAATCTACTTCAAAGGATGATGTGACTTCTCTTGAGCTGTCCGCCATGTACCACATTCTTAAGGGGATTCCATTTTCTGCCCCTAAGACCATGATTCAGATGATGGGTCGTTGTCGTGCAAGAGATAGAAATCTCTCTTACGCGATGATTCTTCCATGCATCTTTCAGCACTTCGATATCGATCTGTCGACTTGTACTCAGGACCCTGAGCCCAAGTTTCTTCAGTTATCTCGTCGTAGCATGACTGCTTCAGCTCCACCTCCTGCTCCTCCTACTGCACCTCCTCCACCACCTCATCAGTATGCCATGACATTTGAGGGCATACATCAGCATTTATCTGCTTTACACGTCTCGATGACGGACATGGCTCGCGAGCGTGAGTTCTGCGACGTCATCCGCTATCAGGCACTTGCAAACTCCTTAGCTGATCTTCGTTTCGCCCAGACTGGTCATTCAGCCGGTTCCATCCCTAGAGATCCAACTTTCTTCGGTTACCGCTGTGAGGATGAGGCTGTTCATGCCTACTTCCAGCCCGGTAATGCCTATGATTGGTACCGTCCTGACCGTGCTCCATATCGTGATTATGTTGGTGATTTATGCTGGCGCCCCTCCGCATCCTTCTGGAACTGGTACCTCTGGAGCTGGTACTTCAGGACATGCTGGTCGAGCTGCTGATGATGATGATGAGGAGGATGATGATGAGGAGATGTGACTATATGATTTTGAGTGATATTTTATTGTGCACTTGGAAATGCTCCGACATTCCAAGTTATTATCAGTACTTTTTATTAGCACTTTCTAGTTTGCTTCAGTACTTTTATTTTCATGGACATGTTTATTATGCCTCAGTTTATGGCATTCAGTTTATTTCAGCACTATGTTTCAGTTTCACTTTATGATAGCACTATTTCTTATATTGCTTCATTCTTTATAACTGCCTGTGAAATTACATGCCTGTGATGATTTTTTTACAATACATGCCTGTGATATTCTCTAATTTTATTTCTGCCTTATTTCTTTTATATATGTTTTCTCACTATTTGTTACTTATGCATTTGATTGCGGGGGAGCTTCATCTTTTGCAATTATTTTGCTAAGTGACAAAGGGGGAGAAAATTAAAGATCTAACATTTTTTTAGATAATACAGGATATGAACAATTCTACTTTTTGATATTTTGAACAAGCTTAATGTTATATCATTCATAGTTTGTCAATTATCAAAATGGGAAGATTGTTGGCCCATTTGGTCATATGGTCAAACCTGATTTTAATAATTGATCAAACTCTGTCTGGATATACAAAGCTAGTCGGGACATCTCGGACTCTTGAACATGATCAAGAATGGCTATCCACTGAATTAAGACCGAAGATCTGTTTGCCTACTCGAGTCTGTAATTCCTTATGCATGTATTTTTTATTTTATTTGAGTCTAGGAATATGTTGTACACCGAGTCGTACTGGCAAATAGGCTACCCTTAAATGAGTTCAAAATGTTTTTAAAATGACCTCTCAAAAAGGTTTACAAAAAGGTTTTCAAAAATCACCAAAAAGCTTTTTAAAACCCTAACTAAACCCTGACTAAACCCTGACAGAACTCGGACCGAGTTCGACCAGAGTTCGGTTGGTGGCCGTTGTGATTTTGAATCCTTGGAACTTGGTCCTCCTGCAGTTGCGGATTTGACCGAGATTTGCTCATAGAGTTCTGCCCGAATTCTGCCCGAATTCTGTCAGAAGTCTGCCTTTGAAATTTCTATAAATAGAGAAAGATTTTGATCATTTCAACTCACTCATTCACTTTCAATCTTCTCTCTATCTAAAGCTTTCAGTATTTCAAAGAGTTTTCTAGAGCTTTCAATTTCAGATCCCAAGCCAATTACAATCCTCTAGTCGATTTGCCAGTACGGTACGGTCTAGAAGTTTCTGAGAGATTGTAATCAGAAGGCTTGATTGAAGAATACCTCTTCACATTTGAAGTTGGACGAGTTCTTCGTATCAAAGCTCGCATTGTAGAAGTTACAAGGACTTCGTAAGAAAACTTGCGATTTTTCCAATAGTGGATTCAACTGGTAGCAAGAGTTCTACTGACTGGATTAGTCCTCAACAGAGGGATACCAGTATACATCGCTGTCTTTGCGTTTGCTCTCTTAACTCTGTCTTTACTTTATTTCAGTTGTGATTAATATTCTGTGATTGTGCTGCTAACATTGTTTTAATTAGCATTATTCCGCTGCCAACTCTATTCACCCCCCTCTAGAGTATTACGCTTTACTATTTCGTTCCTACAGTATGCAGTACTAAACTTGAGCTGAGTGCCCAAACTAGTCTGCAGACTCCGCCAAAAATAAAAGTAAAGCGACTATCATGATCCGAGATAATGCTCATCGGAACTCCATGAAGTCTGACAATCTGACACATGTACATCTCTGTTAGCCTCTCAGTAGACAAACCCACTTTAAATGGCAAAATATGAGCTGATTTGGTCAACCTGTCTACGATGACCCAAATCGAGTTTCTCTCCTGGTGTACGTGGCAATCCCGAAACAAAGTCCATTGTGATATGCTCCCACTTCCATTTTGTAATGGGCAATAGCTGTAACAGTCCACCTAGCCTCTTTCTCTGCCTTTACCTGCTGGCAAACTAAACATCTGGCTACGAAGCATGCTACCTCCCGCTTCATCCCATACCACCATACATGCTCCTTCAGATCCCTATACATCTTATTGGCACCTGGATGCATAGAGTACTGAGAATGGTAGGCCTCCTATAAACCTCCTCTCGAAGGTCTCCGTTGGGCACACAGTCTGGATCCGTGCCTTAATGCGCCATCTCTGCAATGATAAACTCATCCACCAGTCTTTTTCGAACCTGCTCTCGGATACGCCGCAGAGCGATATCGTCGAACTGAGTCGACTTGATCCTCTTCATCAAGTTTGACTGAATCTGCAGACACCACATCTGCATCTCAACTCCCGGCACTATCACCTCGATCCCCAGGCTTTCCAGATATGCTAGCAAATGACGATCTACTGTCAAACACATGGATGTCAGATACTTACTCAAGGCATCGGCAACCACGTTGGCCTTTCCTGGATGATACTACAATAAAATATCGAAGTCCTTCATCAATTCCAACCATCTCTGTTGCCTCATGTTGAGCTCCTTCTGTATAAACACATACTTCAAGCTCTTGTGGAGTGTAAAGATCTCCACTCGCTCTCTATATAAATAGTGTTTCCACTTCAAGGTAAATATAACTGCTGCCAACTCCAATTCATGGGTAGGGTAGTTCTTCTCATGCGGACGTAACTGCCTAGAAGCATAGGCAATTACCTTCCCATATACTGCTGTAAGACGCAATCTAAACCCTTTCCTAAGACGTCACTGTAGATAGTGTACCCACCTGATCCTGATGGCAATGTCAGAATCGGAGCTGTCGTCAACCGCTTCTTCAACTCATCAAAAGCGACCTGACACTCTGACCAGATAAACTATGTGTCCTTACGGGTCAGCCTAGTCAATGGTTCTGCAACTCGGAAGAAATCCTGAAAGGACCTCCTGTAGTAGCCTGCCAAACCCAGAAAGCTCCTAATCTTCGCAACTGAACTCAGAGCTGTCCATGCCTCAACTGCCGTGATCTTCCTCGGGTCAACTGAGATCCTATCCCGAGTCACCAATAACCCAGGAAATCAACCCGATCCAGGAAGAACTCACATTTTGAGAGCTTGCCATAAAGCTCCTCCTTCCTGAGAGTCTCCAGAACCACTCTCAAGTGCTCCTCATGCTCCCATGTGGTCTTCGAATACACCAAGATATCATCGATGAGCATTACCACGAACTTGTCCAAGTACTGGTGGAACACCTTGTTCATCAGGTTCATGAACACCACCAGGACGTTGGTCAATCCAAACGGCATCACCTTAAACTCGAACTGGCCATACCGTATCCTGAATGTTGTCTTCGGGATATCCTCCCTCTTCATCTTTACCTGATGGTATCCTGACCTCAGATCAATTTTATAAAATACCCTCGCTCCACTCAACTGATCGAAGCGATCATCGATCATCGGTAGCGGGTACTTGTTCTTGATCGTAAGGTTGTTGAGTGCCCTGTAGTCGATACACATCTGAACCGACCCGTCCTTCTTTGGCACAAAAAGCACCGGTACACCCCATGGTGAAGAATTCGATCGGATGAAGCCCTTGTCCTGCAACTCATCCACATGTTTCTTCAACTCCACCAACTCGCTGTTGTTCACCCTATAGACGTGCTGAGATATCGGCTTTGTGCTGGGCACTAAGTCTATAGAGAACTCAAATTTTCTGTCTGGTGGTAGTCCTGGCAAGTCCTTCGGAAAGACATCCATCAACTCTGCTATCAATAGATGTGGCACCGTCTGCTCATCCACTGAAACTACATAGAAGACTTCGTTGTTCTGCTCTGCCTGCCGTCTGGCGAACTCGAACTCTGGCTCTCCTGACAGACAAAAAAGAACTCTGCCCGCGATAATGTATACTGGCATGGTGCCTGCTCAACCAATTAATACCGAGTATGATATCGTAGTTCGGTAATGGCATTACGAGCAAACTCGCATCCAACTCTCGGACTCCCAAAACTACTCTCCGATCCTTACAAATATTACTAACGAGGATGATGCCACCCCCAGTCGTGATCGCAAGTCCTAGGCAACGATTCAGAAGCTATATGGTGTCTAATAGCAAAAGATACAGACACAAAGCTACGGGAAGCACCAGAATCGAACAATACAAAAGCTGGAATGGAGGCGAGAAGAACAGAACCTGCAATCAGCTCTCCAATAGCCTCTGCATCCTCAGCTGCCATGGCGAAAGCTCGCCCCTGCTGGCCTTCTCTGGCCTGTTGCTGGTGCTGAATGAACCTCTGCTGTTGTGTCTGCAATGGTGGTCCCTTCTGCTGGCCTACTGGAGCCTTAGCTCCTCCTTCTCCTGGTGCCGGACGAATGCCGCTATAGGACAGTCTCTCATCAGGTGGTCCGATGAACCACACATCAGGCACCTCCCCAGCCTCTTCCTACAGTCATTCCATCTGTGCCCTGACTTCTTGCAGAAGGTACAACTGGTGGTCAACTGGTGTCTGGGTACCTGCTGCTGCACCTGCTGAAAAGGTGCACGGCCCTGTCCCTGAAGCTGATGCTGGAACGGCCTCTGCTGGTGTTGCTACTAAAACTGGGGCCTCTTGGTTGGACCTCCACTGCTACTAGCTCCGTGCAAATCACGACCACTCTTCAGCTTCAGTCCTAGGTCATCCTCTACTGCCACAGCTTCTGCTAGGATCTCTTCAAAAGTAGCATCCCGGCCACTCTTGGTCAAGGATCTGACCTCCCTGATCAAGCCCCTGCATAACTTCCTCACCTTCGTCGCCTCGCTCAGATCCTCCATAAATCTACTCAGCCGGCAGAACTCTCCCGTATACTCCTCGACTGTCTGGTTCCCCTGAACCAGACTCTCAAACTGCTACTCCAAGCCTCCCAGTGCTATTTCGGGAAGAATTTCTCCTTGAAGAGATTTTTGAAAGCTCTCCATGTCTGTCACGACCCGCACCCTAGTGTAAGGGCACGAGAAGTGTGTACGTCCAGCCTACGCCGCAGTGTCGGCGGTAGTAGTAGAACGCTGTCCTAGGTCAAACATCTAACAATATAAAGGTACCTGTATAGTATATACACTCCGAATGGAGGTGACATAGCAAATACAGTCTCAATCACATCTAAGTTAGAGCATAATAAAAGATAGAAAAATATAAAATCCACAAAGAGATACCGCAGATAGAAGTCTAAGTGTTTAAGATACACAAACCCAGAAAATATCTCAAATCTCAAATACAGTAATCCATAAAGTAAATACAACTCAAGACAACTAAAATAACTATCTATACAACCTCATTGTGTCTCCTCTAGGCTAGCAGGCAACCTCCAAGCTATCTGTAAAATTTATCAACATGTCCAGTCAGGACAGGAGCGAGCACAAAATATCTCACGCAGTTCATATCAAGTTATGAAATATAAAGCATGCAGTAGAGTAAGGTACAGGAAATGCTGAAAGAGAATGTATATGAAAAATAGCAGAGATTTGATAATAGGAAATTTCTATATATGATACGTAAGAACTGTAAGCAATGTGTGATTTAGAGTACAATATGGTTATGTAAACGGTCTAGGACAATGCAATGGTAACTCCATTGTACGTGAGTGTACAATAGACATATACAATAGTTATACAATGTTGTACAATAGGATTTGAGTACATAACCAATTCTACTCCCCCTTCCCAACCAATACACAAGGATCCACTCCAGTTACGTTATCTTGTACAATAGTGTACAATGTTATACAATAGATGTACAATATTATACAATAGATGTACAATGTTATACAATAGTTGTACAATGGTCTATCCCTGGTACTCAGGTGATAATGAGAGTACAATATGCATAATGAGTATACAAGGATATGGGTATTCAATAAATACAATATATAAGTGAAACGCACATCACAATATGTATTTAGTGAATACAAGGGGATAATATCTCAAAAGAAAATCCATATAGTACCAATCCGTGATGACAATCGTGTCAGCATCAAGTACAGTAATCTAGAGCAAGAATGTAAATCCAGACAAGTATGAAACGGTCAGAGAATGTACTCGCCCGATAACCTGAACAGCTGATAGGTATAGAGGTCCAAACTGAAGCCACATAGTCCTATTTAGAGCAACACAGGTCAAGATGTATACGAGAGATGATAAATGAAATGTACAATGCATCTGCATGTTGTCTAGGTCAAACTAGACTAAAGTCAACACTTGGTCAACTCTAGTCAACCATACTAGTCAAATTAGGTCAACTAGGTCAAGTCCTAGCCCAAACAAGTCTAACAAGTCTCACTAGGCCTAACCAAGCCTATAGGCTAGAACTCACACAATCACAAGATAATGTGAACTACACAATGCATAATATAAAATAGATAATTATATAAATACATACCTTCATACATACATGCATATCCACATTAATACATATTTATATATAGGCATATGTTACATCATGTATTTACATAGTTACATAGATATTACATTCATGCACATTTACATACATACTTTTATACATTATATATGTTAATATTCATTACAATGCATTATATTTTACTTATACCTCTGATTGATTCATTCATTCATATATGACATTTATTCATGCATATTACATACTTACATGCATCTTTACATTTATACATTGTATAACATGAAAAAAAATAGAAGGGAAAAAAAGGAAAAAACTAAAATGGAAAGGGAAGGGAAGGCAAATGTAAAGAAAAGGGAAAACAGTGGACATATACATGCTTGCATCATATATTCTACATTACCATACATACTATCATTATATATTACATTATATTATTTATATATTATGCATTCATATCTATCATACATTATACCTTACATTCATATCTAGCATTCATTATATACTTTCATGCATACATTGTATCATTCTTTCATTCATGCATTTATGCATTGCTTACATACATTATATTAATTGCATTCCTACATGCTTGCATTCAACCATATACATACATTAATGTAAAGAGGATATATCATATATATATCATTTCATTTATCTAACATATCATGTATTACATACTCTATATTCATTTAATACCCATACTACATAGGCTCATAGGTTACACAAAATGCATATATCGTATAGTCACTCTTCTACTTAAAATCAATATTGTACCAATTGGGCCTCTACTAAATTCTAGGATTAAAGTATGTTGTAGCCCTTTGTGTTAGCTTTCTGAAACTTTAAACGGATCGCATTTTCGTGTCCGGAAGCTCCCGAATCGCGAAAATACCGAAACACGTTCAACTTTCGTACAGCTGACACTCAAATAATTCTACAGAAAGTTACAGAAAGAATTTGGCTTATTAAAATATATATTTGGAAAGCTAACTTCGATACGGTTATTTTAAAAAAACGATAGATAAATCGGAGTTCTAAGCTAAAAGTTATGACATTTCTAAGTTGCTTTGTTAATAAAACGTGGATAAATATTATGACGAATTTGACAAAAAAACACATATAGGCCAAGATACTTGGATACAAACATAGGTATCCAAATGAAACTCATTCTAACCATCCTAACTAAGATCAATCCACTCTCTAACCATTATAAAACTGAATTTAAATATCTATTTAAACTATTATCATACATACATACACATGGGGTGTCCTAATTTGGGATCTATCAAGTAGGACACAAGACACATATCTAAAATCCTCAAAAGAGCTCCAAATGGCCTCAAATTTGAATCTAAATGGGACACATGCATGAGGATGGATCCTACGGATTGAAAACTAATTTATATGCAAAGAAAATCGATTTAGATGATGGGTTTTACCTATTGGGAGTGGAATCCCAATGAAATCCTTTAGGACACGGCTCCGATACGAAGATCCCTCAAAGTGGACACTCCTCCTTGCACTCCTCTTTCAATCCTTGGTAGCACCCTTCCCTTGGAGAATGGAAATGATTGAGGGAAGGTTTGGTGAAGGAATGATTTGATTTGGAGATCAAATCAATAGGAAGGCTCTCTAAAATTGGAGAAGAACAAAAGGAAAATAAAAGAGGCAAGATTGTAATGAATGAAATGAATCATTCTCTCCTAAAGGTGGCTACCATAAAGTGTCCATTGGGGCTAATGGGAAATGTCCTAATTGTCCCTCTCTAGTCTCATATGGTTAAGTCTAGACTAGGTTCAAGTTTGGGGTCAAAATGATCTAGTTTTGAGTCTCTAACTTAACCATTCTAACATGATAAAAATTAGTTTAATTAACTAACTTAAATGTTGGGTTTTGTGGGTCATGCTTAACTTAATATTGGGTCCCATCTAGAGTTTAAGCTACCCGGGTCACAATACAAGTCGGAACGAGACGAAACTCAAACCCGACTAAACAAATCCAAAAAAACAATATTAAAAATATAAAATTTTCCCAAAATATTAAAATATAAAAAATGACCAAAATTATAATACATCAATTTAAATAATTAAAATAATCTAAAATTTACCAATTAATTAAAATCCTAAATAATTCAAAAGTCACAAAATGACCAAACTATCCTTAGCCTAAAAAGTTGTAAATAGTCATTCTAATCACATGGTTAGGTCCCATGGTCATGGTTAATCTCTCGGCTCAACAGTTCTAGGGTTCACTAGCTAACACATCAAAATTATAACTCACCAATTTTAAATAGTATTAAATTACTTAAAAATTCTCATAAATCATAAATCCTATTATTAAATAATAAACTTTTACAAAAGTTCAAAATTACCCTCATTTTAGAAAAGTGGGTGTTACAAGTCTACCCTCCTTAGAAAATTTCGTCCTCAAAATTAAGATGGTCGTACTTCTTCTAGAGTCTCGTCCCCAACAATCAAAGTCTCAGAACTTACCTAAATCATACAATTTAAAAGAATAGCATACAAGGTCATGGCATACGGTGTAGTAGTGTAAGTCTCATCTAGGTATATTAGTTACACTAGACCAAAACAATCATAGGGTATCAAAACTTACAAGCAATCAGGAGTGTTAAACTGGAATAGATACAGAAATAACAAATCATCAAGGCTTTAAGGCATAATCAAAATCAAAATTTAAAGCACAATGTCGAGCATTAAAATCCAATCACAATAATATGGAGAGAGAGTGTTAGAAGGGGAAAAGCTAGCATTATTTAAAGGTATGTGGTTAGTGTGTGTATGGGTGTATGTGGACATGTTCATAGGGTTAGATAGTAGACATGTGTGTGTGTGAAATATACATGAAAGTGTATAGGAGGATTTGGGTTTCAAACAATAGCTATCAAGTTACACTACTCATGGCATATTGGTTAAACAATCTACAATGCACAACCTATTTACTTATAACATGCATGGCTAACCATATATTACATATATCTATATGTATAGAGAGGTAGAGATTTAGTTATGTATCTATATACATTATAACAGTATGCATAAACTATATATATATATATATATATATATATATATATATATATATATATATATATATATATATATATATATATATATATATATATATATATATATGAACATAACATAGAGATGAAGGGTTAGGTTTACATGGCAGTGTATACTAAGTTAGGGTGTGTGTTCCTTGTACAGGATTATAGCTTTAGTATTGAAAGGTTAAACCCAGTTTTAGTTCAGCATTTACATACAAAATCTGAAAATAAGCTAACATTTAAACCAGTGTAATATTAACATAATGCAGTTTCAGATTTTAGGGGTTTGATACATTACAACCAACTCAATGCTCCCAACACATCCTTACGTGATAGAGATAAAACCCTAACATAATATCCATACATTCAACAATGTATATACCTCAAAATATTATAAAAAAAATGGCAAATTGAACTAAACATTTGGAATCCAGTATTAAGGGTTAATATGCACACGGTCTCAGATTTGACAAATTCAAACACAAAACTTAACCAATTTCTTTAAGAATTGAACCCTGTATATAACATATATGTGCAGTGATATAAACAACAACATATATGAAATTTATATTTAAATTACGAATTTAAACTGAAAAAAAATAGAGAACTATTCTCTGATACTGTATTGTTTCAGAGATATTGGGGTTTTGAGAATTTAACATCAACAACATATTAATATGTATTAGATAGGTTGGTAATCAAAGTGTAGCATGCATACGTGTCAGGCAAAGTGTCTTTTTCCACTATATATTCTCATATCCCAATATAAAATCAAATTCTATATCAAGACCAACATTTAGATTCCTACCAAGATTGCAAGTAGATGATTGATGTAATCAAGACAGTTTTTATTATTATTATTTAATACAAGAATAATAGCAAGAAAAAAATAACGATAAAATCTGTTCTGCTTATCTGTTTAAAAGAAGAACCATTTTGAAACCAGAGCTATAATATCAAATCCAAGATAAGGCCTAGCAAAATCATTGATTCATTGTATTAAGAACAAATTCATAGTAAGAAGTTACACAAGGTTTATAATACAGCTAAAGCTACTCCTAAGTTAAATAATGAGAAGCAAAACAAACAAAACAAACAATAATTTTTTTTAAACTAATACAAGTAATAATGGCAAGAAGAAAATAATGATAAAATCCTTTCTTGCTCAATCTGTTAAAAAAATGGACCATTTGAGATCAGAGCTATACAAACAAGTCTAAGATAAGGCCTAAGACAATTCGTCAATTCATTACATTAGGAAGGAATTATATCCAATAAAGTCATACAAGGGATTATATCAACAATTAAAACTAGTTACTCCTAAGTTAAGTGATGAAGAAACAATTTTTTAAGGCTGAAATACAAGGTAGAGATGATTGTTTTAAAAAAAATGCTTTAGAGATATAATCTGATAATCATATACGTCTTCCTGAAATTATGTTGTCAGAATTCTGTCGCGCCAATAAGCATAGCTGCAATAAATGATAGAGTCCATAATAAGGCATACACCCTATAATCATGTTATCTAGAATTCTTACCACGCCACCCGGTATGGCTGCAAGAAAATCTAGATTTTATAACTAAGATAAGTATAGCTATATCAGGCTCTACGTCCTTGTCATGCTAGCAAATATGATTGCAATAAATTCTAAATTCCATAATAAAGTAGACTTTTACCTTTCTCACTGTCCTTATCAAGTATGTTATCAGGTTATACCTTAATTCCAAAAAAAATATATATAGATATAAATACAAACTCAAATTAACAACTAACATCAAGATTCAAAATTCAACAATAATCCATCAAAAATCATATAAATACAGACTCAAATTCAACCACTAACATCAAGATTCAAAATTCAACAATAATCCATCAAAAATCATATAAATACAGACTCAAATTCAACCACTAACATCAAGATTCAAATTCAACAATAATCCATCAAAATCAAGTTCAATAACAAGAAGTAAAAGTAAATCAAATCAGGGGAAAAATAGATTTCAAATCGAAGTTAAAATAAGATTCTCAAGGGTCGTCCCAGGAATCTCTCAAGGAGGCCAAACTGTGATTGAGTACCTTCAAAAATCTATCCTAATCCTACTGCAGGCTGTAGTGATACTCTAGTTCGAATACCACTACATAAACTCGACCTGCATGGGCCACCACTAAAAGCATGTCATGACCCGCACCCTAGTGTAAGGGCACGAGAAGTGGGTACGTCCAGCCTACGCTGCAGTGTCGGCGGTAGTAGAACGCTGTCCTAGGTCAAACATCTAACAATAAAGGTACATGTACAGTATATACACTCGAATGGAGGTGACATAGCAAATACAGTCTCAATCACATCTAAGGTAGAGCATAATAAAAGATAGATAAAATATAAAATCCACAAAGAGATACCGCAGACAGAAGTCTAAGTGTTTAAGATACACAAACCCAAAAATATCTCAAATCTCAAATATAGTAATCCATAAAGTAAATACAACTCAAGACAAAAAATAACTATCTATACAACCTCTACTGTGTCTCCTCTAGGCTAGCAGGCAACCTCCAAGCTATCTGTAAAATTTATCAACAGGTCCAGTCAGGACAGGAGCGAGCATAAAACATCTCACGCAGTTATATCAAGTTAGAAAATATAAAGCATGCAATAGAGTAAGGTACAGAAAACGCTGAAAGAGAATGTATATGAAAAATAGCAGAGATTTGATAATAGAAATATCTATATATGATACGTAAGAACTGTAAGCAATGTGTGATTTAGAGTACAATATGGTTATGTAAACGGTCTAGGACAATACAATGGTAACTCCATTGTACGTGAGTGTACAATAGACATAAACAATAGTTATACAATGTTGTATAATAGGATTTGAGTACATAACCAATTCTACTCCCCCTCCCCAATCAATACACAAGGATCCACTCCAGTTACGTTATCTTGTACAATAGTGTACAATGTTATACAATAGATGTAAATATTATACAATAGATGTACAATGTTATACAATAGTTGTACAATGGTCTATCCCTGGTACTCAGGTGATAATGAGAGTACAATAAGCACAATCAGTATACAAGGATATGGGTATTCAAATAAATATATAAGTGAAACGCGCATCACAATATGTATTTAGTGAATACAAGGGGATAACATCTCAAAAGAAGATCCATATAGTACCAATCCGTGATAACAATCGTGTCAGCATCAAGTACAGTAATCTAGAGCAAGAATGTAAATCCAGACAAGTATGAAACGGTCAGATAATGTACTCGCCTGATAACCTGAACAGCTGATAGGTATAGAGGTCCAAACTGAAGCCACAGAGTCCTATTTAGAGCAACACAGGTCAAGATGTATACGAGAGATGATAAATAAAATGTACAATGCATCTGCATGTTGTCTAGGTCAAACTAGACTAAAGTCAACACTTGGTCAACTCTAGTCAACCACACTAGTCAAATTAGGTCAACTAGGTCAAGTCCTAGCCCAAACAAGTCTAACAAGTCTCACTAGGCCTAACCAAGCCTAGGCTAGCACTCACACAATCACAAGATAATGTGAACCATAATAATGCATAATAAAATAGATAATATATAAATACATACCTTCATACATACATGCATATCCACATTACATACATATTTATATATATAGGCATATGTTACATCATGCATATTTACATAGTTACATAGATATATACATTCATGTACATTTACATACATACTTTTATACATTATATATGTTAACATTCATTACAATGCATTATATTTTACTTATACCTTGATTGATTCATCATTCATATATGACATTCATTCATGCATATTACATACTTACATGCATCTATACATTATATACATTGTATAAATAAAAAAAATAGAAGGAAAAAAAGAGAAAAACTGAAATGGAAAGGGAAGGGAAGGAAAATGTAAAGAAAAGGAAAAACAGTGGACATATACATGCTTGCATCATATATTCTACATTACCATACAACTATCATTATATATTGCATTATATTATTTATATATTATGCATTCATATCTATCATTACATGTATACCTTGCATTATATCTAGCATTCATTTATACTTTCATGCATACATTGTATATCATTCTTTCATTCATGCATTTATGCATTGCTTACATACATTATATTAATTGCATTCCTACATGCTTGCATTCAACCATATATACATTAATGTAAAGAGGATATATCATATATATATCATTTCATTCATCTAACATATCATGTATTACATACTCTATATTCATTAATACCCACACTACATAGGCTCATAGGTTACAAAATGCATATATCGTATAGTCACTCTTCTACTTAAAATCAATACTGTACCAATTGGGCCTCTACTAAATTCTAGGATTAAAGTATGTTGTAGCCCTTTGTGTTAGCTTTCCAAACTTTAAACGGATCGCATTTTCGTGTCCGGAAGCTCCCGAAATCGCAAAAATACCAAAACACGTTATTCTTTCGTACAGCTGACACTCAAATAATTCTACAGAAAGTTACAGAAAGAATTTGGCTTATTAAAATATATTTGGAAAGCTAACTTCGATACGGTTCTTTTAAAAAAACGATAGATAAATCGGAGTTCTAAGCTAAAAGTTATGATTTCTAAGTTATTTTGGTTAATAAAAACGTGGATAAATATTATGACGAATTTGACAAAAGAACACATATAGGCCAAGATACTTGGATACAAACATAGGTATCCAAATGAAACTCATTCTAACCATCCTAACTAAGATCAATCCACTCTCTAATCATTATAAAATTGAATTTAAATATATATTTAAACTATTATCATAAATACATACACATAGGGTGTCCTAATTTGGGATCTATCAAGTAGAACACAAGACACATATCTAAAATCCTCAAGAGAGCTCCAAATGGCCTCAAATTTGAATCTAAATAGGACACATGCATGAGGATGGATCCTACGGATTGAAAACTAATTTATATGCAAAGAAAATGATTTAGATAATAGGTTTTACCTATTGGGAGTGGAATCCCAATAAAATCCTTTAGGACACGGCTCCGATACGAAGATCCCTCAAAGTGGACACTCCTTTACTCCTCTTCCAATCCTTGGTAGCACCCTTCCCTTGGAGAATGGAATGATTGAGAAGGTTTGGTGAAGGAATGATTTGATTTGGAGATCAAATCAATGGGAAGGCTCTTTAAAATTGGGGAAGAACAAAAGGAAAATAAAAGAGACAAGATTGTAATGAATGAAATGAATCATTCTCTCCTAAAGGTGGCTACCATAAAGTGTCCATTAGGGACTAATGGGAAATGTCCTAATTGTCCCTCTCTAGTCTCATATGGTTAAGTCTAGACTAGGTTCAAGTTTGGGGTCAAAATGATCTAGTTTTGAGTCTCTAACTTAACCATTCTAACATGATAAAAATTAGTTAATTAACTAACTTAAATGTTGGGTTTTGTGGGTCATGCTTAACTTAATATTGGGTCCCATCTAGAGTTTAAGCTACCCGGGTCACAATACAAGTCGGAACGAGACGAAACTCAAATCCGACTAAACAAATCCAACAAAAATAATATTAAAAATATAAAATTTTCCCAAAATATTAAAATATAAAAAATGACCAAAATTATAATACATCAATTTAAATATTAGTAAAATAATCTAAAATTTACCAATTAATTAAAATCCTAAATAATTCAAAAGTCACAAAATGACCAAACTACCCTTAGCCTAAAAAGTTGTAAATAGTCATTCTAATCACATGGTTAGGTCCCCATGGTCATGGTTAATCTCTAGGCTCAACAGTTCTAGGGTTCACTAGCTAACGTATCAAAATTATAACTCACCAATTTTAAATAGTATTAAATTACTTAAAATTCCCATAAATCATAAATCCTATTATTAAATAATAAACTTTTACAAAAGTTCAAAATTATCCTCATTTTAGAAAAGGGTGTTACAATGTCTGTCCCTCCGTTTCCACTCTAGGTCTGATTGGTACCATACGGGTAAGGTTCTGCATCTAGCTGCCCGCCGCCTCAATCTGGTTCCCCGCTGGTATCAGTGCCAAGCAGAAAATCTCCTCAATGTGCTCTATCCGGTCTTCAGCATAGAGGATGCCTTCTGATCCTCGGAAGTCTCGAGCCCTCATCTTCTGAAAATCCTGGATGCCCAGCATCATCGGCTGATAGTGCACCTGCCCTTCATGTGGCTGCACACACTATCTCCACTGTCGTCCTAACCAGCTGGTGGGCATCGTCTATGCCTTGTCGGATGTCAGCAGTCTGGCACTGCTGCTGGTGTTGTTGTGCCTCATCATTTGTTGGAAGAAGGCAAAGAGGTGTACAGCATCAACCGATCCTGAAGGTGGCTGCTGTTGCTGTAACACATCTAGGATAACCGGGGTCGACCTTCGAACAGGTGGAGGTGCACCCCGAATGCTGCTGAAACCCCGACATGAGTAGGTACCAGGGAAGCTGCTGTCTCAGGTCCCAACTAAACTGGGTGAGAGATGGCAGACCTCCGAAGTACCTCTCATGCTGGGGCAATGTGATCGTGTCTCAATCACCATCCTGGAGACAGATCAAACAAGGAAATCAATACTGAGAAAGAAGCGATATAATCAAAGAAGGACAGTTTATTTCAAAGGAAGCAATTAACAGCAAGAATTTAGATAGCAGAAATTTAGATAAGAGTTTTTCTAAATGTGATTGAGTACCCCAAAACTATATCCTATATCCTACTGCAGGCTGTAGTGTATTCTAATTCGAGTACTACTACGAAATCGCACTAGTTGCGACTCTGGACCTACATGGGCCAACACTAAAAATGTGTCACGACCCGCACCCAGTGTAGGGGCACAAGAGGTGGGTATGTCTAGCCTACGTCGCAGTGTCGACGGTAGAACGCTGTCCTAGGTCACATACATCTAACACAGCATAAGTGTAATTGCACAAGATATACTCTCCAATCGGAGGACAATACAGAAGATACATCTCAATCACAAATCTAAGGTAGAAGTAGCACGATATGATAGATATGAAATCTCAAATAGAGAACATACAAACATAAGAAAATAAGTCAAAGTGTCTATACGACACAACATCAACATCATCAAAAATAATACAACTTAGAATGCCAAAAACAAAGACAAAAAAATAAGATAACAGTCTAGCTATCTAGCCTAGACTAAGGGATTGGTGTTATCAGCTGCTGCAGGATCCTCCTGTGGAACCAGCTCACAGGTGTCTGTAGTATGTGGTACAGAAGTCCTCATCATCCTCTATAATATTTTCAACGTCCAGTCAGAACAGGAATGAGCACAAAATCTCTCGCAGTTCATAACATGGCAGAAAATATAAAGCAAGTAATAGAGTAAGATACATGAACTATAAGAATGTACTTAAAAAATAAGAGATATTTATAAACTGGAAATATCTGTATGATAAGTAAGAACTATAAGTGACTAGTGATTCAGAGCACAAGATGGTTATATAAAGACACGATGTTATACACGAGTAATCTACAGAGGTTATACATGAGTAAACTACAAGAATGATCACATAACAACTTCTACTCCCTCGTCCCCAATCAATACAAAGGATCCATTCAAGTTATGTTATTATACACGAAGTTAGTTTATACACGAAGATCATGTGACGCATGAGAGGACATGAGAGCACACGATTTGTATATGAATAACACGAATACAAGGAGTACACGATGCTCATGATAAAGTATACGAACATAAAATACCGATGTATCCGATGAGGGGATAACATCGCATGAAAGATAGTACTAATCTGTGATAACAAGTGTCGGCATCAAGTAAAGTAATCTAGAGCATGAATATAAGTCTAGTAAGTATGAAACGATCAGAGAATGTACTCGCCTACGATCTGAATGTCTGTGAGAATATAATGTCTAAAGTGAGGTATCTGAGTCCTATTTAGAGCAACACAAGTTATGATGTATTCAAGGGTTATAATTGAAGTGCACAATGCATTCTATATGATTCTAGGTCATAAGTCAATACTAGTCAAATATGGTCAAACAATATAGTTAAACTAGGTTAACATGATCAACAAGTCCAAGTCTAGTCAAATTAGTCTAGGTTGGTCAAAAACTAGTCTAGTCAAGTCTATGTATATAGTGTATAACCTACTGTATAACATATAGCTAACATATAGCACATACCCTATACCACATAGCTAAACCAGGCATATCAAGAATATACCATATAGCTTACAAATACCATATATATATATATATATAGATATATATATATAGATAGATATATTATATATATATTAATAAATATATAGAGATATATATATAGATATAGATTTTATATTTATATATAAAGATATATATAAAATATATATATATAATAATTATATATATATTATATATAGATATAGATATATAATATATATATATATATTATATATATATATATAAAATAGATAAATTAATCTTATATATATATATATATTATATATAGATATTATATTATATATATATATCTATATATATTAATGAAATTATTATATTAAATTATATATATATATATATATATATATATATATATATAATAATATCTATATATATATATTATATATATATATATATATATATAAAGATTTCATTAATATATATATATATATATATATATATATATATATATATATATATATATAGAGAGAGAGAGAGAGGGAGGAGAGAGAGATGAAGGGGGATAACATGCATATGTGTGTGTGTGTGCGCGCTGGTAGAGGGGACAGTTACTCAAGCATATATTAACATCAAATCCAAACTAAAACTCAAGCATATATAAGAAATATATATATATATATATATATATATATATATATAGATATATATATATATATATTATATAATAAATATATATATATTTTATATATAGATATATATATATATATATATATATATATATATATTATATATATATATATATATATATATAACATGTATATATAGAGATAGGAAGAAGAGAATGTGAGAGGGTGTGTGTGTATTGCAGTATAGTGTGGTGTGGTGTGTGGTGTGTTGGTGTGTGTGTGTGTGTGTGTGTGTGTGTACACTAGTGTGCAGACAGTAGGGTTCAAAGCAAAGTGCAGGAATAGGTGTTGTGTTTGAACTAACATACATGCATATAACATCAATCAAATCCCAACTTTTATGTTAAACCCAACATAAGTTTTCAAATGTTAAACCACCCAAACTCAGTTTTCAAATGTTAACATACAATCTCAGTTTTCAAATGTTAAACCCAATCACATCTACATTACAGTGTCTAATTCAATATCAAAACAAAACCTACAACCCAAACCCAATCTCCGTTTCAAATCCAATTTTCGAAATCATCAAGTATCTATATAGTTAAGATATATGAACTAACATGTATATATACATAACATATATGATACATTCAAATATACATTTATATATATATATATATATATATATACATTTAAAATTGGGGAAAATGTGTACAGAGGTATGTCACATATGTGTGCATGTTAGGGGGTGTTTACGTGTCCAGAAAACTGGACACGAGGTGTCCAAACAATAATTTACAGAGAGTATCATAACACAGTGTGCACCCAGGCTCGTGCAGTCATGTCGAGTCAAATTTGACACGACCTAGTGCACGTGAATCCAAGTGCTCATGTCCACGTGTAGTCTAGGTATAAGGCTACGTGTTCGACACCTCACCATGGGTCCACGACGTGTCGTATCCACGTGTCAAGGCTGTATCAGTGGCAAAATAAAACTGTGCACAGTGTAGTACGAAATCGATGCGGGCATGAGTTCGTGTCCGACACGACACGAACTGCCACGAGAGTTGGGGGCTGACTTGTCAGTCATGGCCCCCACCTCTATGCCAAGTGGCATGTGCCCACGTGTCCTAGCTGCGAGAAAACACAACGCAGTAGCAGAACACTAGCACATTGCCTCGTATTGTGTCTGTTGTCCAATTTTGGACACGGACACGGTGTCGAATCGTGTTCAGAGTTAGGGTTCTGAGATCCCTACACATTTAATATGTAAATAGTTTCAGAAATTACAAACAAACAGTTCTCTTGGGCATTTCATCAAATACCTATAACAAAACTCTGATACGCCTCCGTTACGCATTTCAAATTGACACCAATTCCTACCAAACTTGGTCTACAGCTAGGGTACACCTAAATGAATGCATCTATGAAGAGAAAACAGGATTTTAGTGGTTATATAGAGATTTACCTATTGAGAGTTAGATCTCAATGCAAAAGAGCCTAGAATGATGCTTTCCTCAACTTTCTATGGTCCCTATGCCTCCAAACCTTGCTAGCTAGCCTCCAATGGTCTTCTCTACTATAGGGGAGGGTGATGCAATTGATTTGGCTCAATTTGGAGTTGATTTGAGCAAGGGGATGAAATTTGGGGAAGAACAAAGTCAGGGTTTGATGTAGGAATGAAAAAGAGGCAAAAATGATTAAGTGTTGATATATATAGGGGGATGCTTGCTTGGCCGGCCACTAGGTTACTAGGGTTAGGGCATGGTGAATGTAGGCTACGGACTTCTATCTATGCAAATTAAGGCTTAAATCAAAGGCCCAAACCTATTAGGGTTCAAGCTAAAAAGTATCTTAAACAAATATCTTCAAAAAGTTACTATCTAGATATTTCTAATCTTGGCACTTAGCTTAGAAGGTTCTAATCAAAATGTCTGGCCTCATGATCATATCTAGATTAGGTTAACTTCTAGGTTAAGGCTCAACAATATAATTAGCACATAATTAATTAATAAAAAAATTAATTTCACAAAATGTCAAAAATGACCAAAATACCCTTAGGCTAAAAATGTGATAGTGCCAATTACTCTGGGGATGTCTTCTATGGAACTTAACATAATGATTATCGGCAAGCAACTTAAGCACTTCTTGCATCGTCATTCTTGATTTCGTCTGAATAGCGTTCGAAGTAGATAGTGCGTTGTATATTGACTTCATTGTAGACTTGTTCTTCTCATCTTTATGTCGTATGACGGAATATATTTGTCTCGGTGCAACTCCGAAAGTGGACAAGTCTTCGACTATCTTCTTCTCCGTATTGTTCAACCATCCGACATATGGATGACCCAATAGTGTTTCGACAATCTCATGGTTGTGGATTCCATTCTTGACTTCGACTGTCCACTTTCCTTCTTCTTCGTTTCTAATATTAATCGTAAATGAACAACCACATTTCCTCGTTCCAATATTTTTTGGGAACTTTACTTTGGATAACTGTATCTTTCTTATGGCTTCTGAACACACCACCTCTTTCACATCCAACCACCAAAGTTTGTCGTCCCGGGCGATTTCGGACCGATCTAGATATCACAAGAACTATGTTGTTTTTTTCGTCCAACTTCTCGGCACCAATGTAGCGCACCGTCGCTTGATTCAAACCAAAGATTGGTCCAGAATAAATGGCCTACATCGACTGCAATTGGAGAAGGTACGACAATATCGAAAGATGATAAGTCCTACAATAGAACTTAAAGTTAATAAAACTAAACAACTACACAAATCAAATGTGAAAATTTTTGCAAATAAATAGGACTGCAGGGAGTGAGGCAGTCCTTACAATATGTTGGACTGCAGCAAGCCCGACAGTCCTAATAATATGCAGGACTGCCTCCTCTCTAACAGTCCTGTCCTAAGATCTGGACTGCCAGAGAGGTGGCTCTGTGTCACAACCCAACTTCCATCCGATAAAAAGTTAAAATTTAGTAACCAAGAGGGCTTCCAAAGCATCAATATGTTCTTCGGACGTAACGGGAAGAGAGTCTACCACATTTGATGACCCAGGTTCTTCCATGTTTATTTTTTTACATTAAACACATATAATTCAACTTTTATATGTGAAATTCATGTTGAAAACTCTAAACATATATTAATTCGATGACTTACCAATAAACAGGAGAAGTCAATGACACTATTACTAGAAATTTTACCAACAATCTTCACAAAATGTAGGTTGGGAAAAAATTTGGGCTAGGATTTAATTCTATGACCTAGAAATGTTGAAGAAGAGAAGAAAAGAGCAGAGAGAGAGAAGAAAAGAGTAGAGGGAGAGAGAAAAAGAAAAGAAAAGTTGTTATTTATACATTTGCTTGGGCTAGTCCCAAGTAAAAAAAAATGTATGGCAAACTTGTAATATTTTGAAACATTTTTGGGCTAGCCCCAAGTAAAATTGGTAGTGCCCTTAGAAAAAGCCTAAATTTATATAAAATTTTATCTATTGGAATTTCTAGGATTCTATCCCCTTATTTAATTAGGGGTTTCTTCCACCTATTTATTGTTCCCTTGTTCTCCACCATAATAATTCTAAGACCAATTAACCATCACCAATTGTGTCTGTGTACCGTATCCGTTTCCATACTTCTCTTCTATTATTTTCTATTACAATTACATTATTTTTGTGTCCGACACATCGGACACGGTTCGATTCCATAAAATTTCATGTATCCGTGTCACGTGGGACACAATCCAAAGAAAACCTAACCCTAAACCTGGCAGCAGTCTTCCTCCTGGCCGCGCCCAGCCGACCCCGTCTTCTATGGCCATCCTCGCTCCTCCTGCCCATAGCCGCTGGACAACCACCATCACCGCAGCCCCCTACTCCATCTTCCGACCCCTCCATGTCCGGTCACCACCACTTCCTCGCCGTGAGCAGCCCCCAGCTACACACTCCATCTTGGCCAGTCACCACCCGCGGCTGCCCCTTGGCCCCGACCAGCATCTACCACCAACTCATAACCGCCCCCATTGGTGCATGGACCAGTCCACCACTACCACCTCCTCCCCTGTCATCAGAGCCACCACAGTCGCATCCTAACCCCCATTACTAGTCGCCGACGTGGCACAAGCAAGATCCTCATGTGGGGTCGGTGTCGAGCCACGACCTCGGAGAGCCCTCAGATCAGGACCCGATCTCCATCTTCCGCGTGGGCGCCTCAACCGTCACGAGCCCAACCGACGACCTTTCCTTATGTGCCGCTGACGAGCTCCACCGTTTCCACCCAAGCCTAGGTGACTTCCCTCCTCCTTCCTTCACTCTCCTCTGCTTCTTCTTCTTCATGTTCTTCCTCCTTTTTCTTCTTCACTATCCACTCTTCCTTGGCTTCCGTGGAAAAAAGAATCTTTGACACACTCTCTCTCTCTCTCTCCATAAATTCTCAGCAAATAGTCATGGTGCATACTGGGCCGGTTAGTCCGGTACCCGACCCAGGTCCGGACCGACCCGCGGTCAAATCGGCCCGGCCCGGCCCGGCCCGGCCCCCCACCCCCCAACGGGTCGGGTCACTCCCAGCCCGAGCCCGGCCCGGTCCGGTCCGAATTTTTTTTTTTTTTAACAGTTGTAGGCCCGGCTCGAAGCCCGGCCCGGTTGGACCGGCCCGAAGCCCAGCCCGGTTGGCCAAATAGAGAGGAAGAGAGAGTTTTAATGTGTACAGAAGAATGTACAGTATATTATTATTATTATTATTATTATTATTATTATTATTATTATTATTATTATTATTATTCACAGAGTACGATAGGTATAGTATTATTTTTATTTTTATTTTGAAACTCATAGTATTATTTTAATTGATTTTATTAGCTACTACATATGTGTATATATAGTATTATAGTTAGTATCAATTTACTAAATAAAGATAGTTATTATTATTAATAAAGTACTTATTATTATTATTATTATTATTATTATTATTATTATTATTATTATTATTATTATTATTATTATTATTATTATCTTCTGTAGTAATTCTTTTATAAAAAATAATATATAAATAATATTTTCCAAAATCATATTTGTGAGAAAAATATTACATTGGACTTGGCCCTACTTCTATTCTCAAAATTGGGTTTAGAAACCCTACAATATATTATTATATTATTTTTATCATAGTATTTGATCTAAAAAATTTGTTTGACAAAGTGAGACTTTTAGCCTTAAAATAATGTTTTTATTTTTATATATTGATCTAAAATATTTTGACTAATAAAGTATAGTTTTCAAATATTGTTACATATTTTCTAGAATAGTTATTTATGCAATTCCTTAAGATTATCAATTTTGATCGTGACTAATTCCATATATCTATTTCCTTGCGAATTCGGACTTCTTCATATATATTGACCCGATTATTGGACTATTCTGGACGTTATCAGATCATCGCACCACACCAAGCAAGTATACTTGCCATGATTCTGAATTTATATTTATTTTAGCATGTTGCATTTATATATTCATTTGCTTATTGCTAAAACTATTAAATACTTGCGTCTGAGTCACACTTGGGTGCGGATGACTGTGTTAGTCATGTTTTCTTTACTTTTGCACATTGATCTAGAGTTAAGGGACTGTCCTTTGTTTGTGATACATTGACCTGGATTTGTTTCCACCCAGCTATCATTTTCCTCAAGCACTTGTACATCAATTTATTTGAATTATTTGATTGAATTTTTTTTACTTTCTGTGGATGAGATATTGTGTGAACCATGACTATGATAAAACTACAATGTACAGCTTATGTATATTTATACCGCTGGCTGTTGGCACATTTTATTTTGAGTAATTAACAGCATCTTCGTAGTTTAGTCTTCTGTTCTTCAGATTCAAATATTCTCAGAAGATGTACTACATGGAGTTCTTCACTTCAAGAGCTTCCTCCTTCTTCCTTGAAGACTGTAGCAGTTACCGGTGTTCCCTGCTTAGAGTCTTCGTGTCTGTACTGGTCTAGGTATATCTGTAAACACTAAAGGATGGATGATAACTAAAAGCACAAATCGAAAAACATGTCATTCAGAGCGGCATACCGGCGGTATGCTTCGGCATACCGGCGGTATACCGTTTTCGTGTCCAGAAAAGGTTCTGTGACAAAAGGCGGCATACCGACGGTATGCTTCGGCATACCGGCGGTATACCATTTTTGGACTCTAGAAAGTTGCTGTCTCGAAATGTCGGCATACCGACGGCATGCTGCGGCATACTGGCGGCATGCCATTTTTAGCAACACAAAAGTTGTTGTGATCAACTGTCGGCATACCGACGGTATGCTGCGGCATACCGGCGGCATGCCGTTTCTAGCAGCTCTAAACTTTCTGTGACATTCTATCGGCATACCGACGGTATGCTCCGGCATATCGACGGTATACCGAATTTCGAATACTTAGTTTTCGATTTGGTCTGACACGCATTAATGGCCGCATTTAATGCTCTTGAACGGTCATAATTATGACCGTTACTATTTGGCCGGTATACCGGCGATATGCCGCGGCATACCGACGGCATGCCGGTCTGCCTGTATTTTAGAGCATTAAATGCCACCTACTCTTGGTTTTCTTATAAAAGGAAGCTCTCTCTCTCTCTTGAGCTTCCTCACCAACTCTTCCATAAATTTTCCAACAACCAAGAGCTCCACCATTAATACTCTTCAAAGCTTTTCATTGTCATCCTCTCCCAAAGTGCTAGAGTATTAAAGAGTTGTACATTTCGATCTTCATGTGTTAGAAGATCAACAAGTTCTCATTCTCTTTTGTTTGAAGTTGGCGAGCTTTCGTAAGAAAACTCGTGTGTAGAAGTTGGCGAGTCTTCGGATCCAAACTCGTGTTGAAGTTGGCGAGTTCTTCGGATCCAAACTCGTGTGTACTATTTGGATAATAGTGGATTAAAGCCGAAGAGAGTTCCGGGACTGGATTGCCTCAAAAGAGGATACCAGGATACATCCTTGCGTTTGCGTTTGATCTTTCTACTCTTTACTTTCAATTGTCTTTATTGCATCAATTGTTGTAGTTTATATTTTATTTCCCTATTCACCCCCCCTCTAGGGTTCTACAATTGGTATCAGAGCTTCGTTCTCTTGATTTGGATTTACACCCTTGAGTGATCCATGGCCTCTAACCCTAGCATCAACACGTTTCACAATGAGGGACACTCCACAAATAGGCCTCCCCTATTTGATGGTACCAACTATAACTACTGGAAGATTAGGATGGGCATTTATCTAAAGTCCATAGATTTTGATTTATGGGATTGCATGATAAATGGCCTTCCTACTCCTTCTAGAGCTATTGAGGATATTGCTTCTGACACCCTTCGGGAAACACTTGCTGAAAACATGAAGAAGCTTGCTTGTCGAGATGCCAAGGCAATGAATGCTCTTTACTGTGCTCTCGACAGTAGTGAATTCAACCGAATCTCTACTTGCAAGACTTCCAATGAGATTTGGAAGTTACTTGAAGTCACACATGAGGGAACTTCACAAGTGAAGGAATCCAAGATCAGTAGACTCACGCAAGAATATGAGTCTTTTAAAATGAAGCATGATGAATCTATTGCTAGCATGTTTACTCATTTTGGTGACATCATTAACCCTCTCTCTTCTCTTGGAAAGGAATATTCCGCTCATGAAAAGATAAGAAAGATTCTTAGAGGATTGACGAAAGCTTGGAGTCCTAAAGCTACCGCAATCATTGAGGGGAACGATCTAACCGTCATGAACCTAGAGACCCTCATGGGTAAGCTAATGACTCACGAGCTTGACATGAAGGACCAAGAGGAATCCTCCATTCAAGAGAAGGAGAAGGAGAAGACCAAAGAAAAGGAGAAGACTCTTGCTCTCAAAGCATCAAGGTCCTACTCCAAGGATAGCTCCGACGACAATGAGTCGGACGACGATGAAGAAATAGCTCTCACAGCTAAGCACTTCCAGAAGTTCCTAAAGTTCAACAAGGCCAACCGCTCCAGACGAGACAATGAAGAAGACCCGGCGTGCTATCAATGCAGAAGACCCGGACACATCAAGAGGGATTGTCCGATGATACGAAAAGACTCAAGCAAGTACGAGAAGCCTAGCAAGGGAAGCTCGTACTCCAGAAAGTTTGCCAACACTAGCATTTGGTGTGAAAGCGACGCGAGCGACTCCGACAACGACAAGGAGTGCAAACACAATGCCAACGTCTGTCTCATGGCAACCGATGAGGTACTTGATGATTTTTTCTTAAACACTCTTACCTATGATGATTTGGAGAAAGCCATTCTTGAGTTACATGAAGAACACAAAGGTGTTCGAAATAAATACAAGAAATCTCTTAAGGAGGTTGAGGCTCTTAAACTTGAAATAGAGAGGCTCTCAAGCATCATTATTGATGTGAAGGGAAAATCTCCTATTTCTGACACGGATGAAATAGAGTCTTTGCGACTCAAGTTTCTAGAATCTCTTGACACCATCAAGAAAAGGGATGATGAGATTCTATCCATGAGAAGTGCTTATGAATTTTCTATGCGCAAATGTCAAGATGCTAATAAGAGAGAATACACCACTTCTATTAAGTATAATGATCTTCTTACACGGAGTAAGAATTTAGGTAATAAGAATACCACTCACATGCATGCTCCTAGACTCCCAAACACTCATCAAAATGCTAGGCATAACCCTTACATGAACACTACACACAACTCCTTTTCTAACACAAGAAAAGGACCTTTTGTTAAGAAGAACACCTCTCATCATGCTTTTTACTATCATCATAACACTCATGGTAGAACTTCTCACACTAGAAACTCACCTATGCACAACACTCACACTTCTTCTTCTAAATCTCCTTTGATGTGCAATTATTGTGGTTTGGTCGGTCACACTTCAAACTTTTGTTATACAAGAAAATAAGTTGACATGAGAGTTCTTAAGTGGGTTCCTAAGACTAACACTCATGGACCCATAAGATCATGGGTACCAAAATGTTCATCTTCAACTTATGTTGTAGGTGACGAATCCTTCTCATGCTAGAAGCAAGTGGATTCTCGATAGCGGTTGTTCACGGCACATGACCGGTGATGCTTCACTTTTTACAACGCTATCGATGAAGAAAGAAGGACACGTCTCCTTCGGTAACAATCTTAAAGGTTATATTATTGGAAATGGTAATATCGGTTCTCCTCCTTATCCTTGTATTAATAATGTATGTCTTGTTACTAATCTCAAGCATAATCTCCTTAGTATTAGCCATCTTACCGATAATGGCTATGATATCAAGTTTGTTAAACTCAAATGCTACATTACCGATAGCTCCAATGGAACTATTGTGTATGAAGGCATTAGAGAAAACAATATTTATGTTCTTTATCTTGTTGAAGGTACTAACAATGACAGGTGCCTAGTTGCAAAGAACGATGAGAGTTGGCTTTGGCACATGAGGCTTGGACACGCCAACATGGATACCATCTCTCGCCTCGCCTCCAAGAAGCTTGTACGAGGACTTCCTAGCATCCCCTTCAAAAAGGATATGGTTTGTGAAGAATGCGAGAAAAGTAAGTTGACCAAGTCATCCTTCAAATCCATCAACTCTGTGAGTACCACTAGACCCCTTCAACTTATTCATATGGATCTTTTCGGGCCTAGTAGAGTAGCTAGCCTTGGTGGCAAACTTTATGCTTTTGTTTTAGTTGATGATTTTTCGAGATTTACTTGGGTTATTTTTCTTGCTTGCAAAAGTGATACTTTTCGTAAATTTGTTGCTTTTTGTAAACGTGTTCAAAATGAGAAAGGTTTTTCTATCAACAAAATTAGGAGTGATCATGGAGGAGAATTTGATAATGTTGATTTCAAAAGATTTTGTGAAAAGAATGGTTTTGGACATGATTTTGCTTGTCCTCGTACTCCTCAACAAAATGGTGTTGTGGAGAGAAAAAATAGAACCCTTGGCGACATGGCCCGGGTTATGTTAAACCAATATAAGCTCCCCCAATATTTTTGGGCGGAAGCCGTTAATACGGCGTGTCATGTTATTAATAGAGTCTTAATTAGACCTATTACTAAGAAGACTCCTTATGAGCTTTGGTTCAACAAAATTCCTTCTATTGAATATTTCAAAGTTTTTGGTTGCAATTGTTTTATTTTGAATACCAAGGATAACCTAGGCAAGTTTGAAGAAAAAGCCTATGAAGGAATATTTCTTGGATACTCTACTCATAGTAAAGGTTTTCGTGTTTTTAACAAAAGAAGTCTTGTTGTCGAAGAGTCAATCAATGTCTCTTTTAATGAACTCAACTCTTCTACATTCTCCTCTTCCGAGGATATTGATGACATCTCGTTTGGGTTGGAGAACTCCTCTATTGAGGATCGTCCTTCTTCATCTAACAATGAAGTTGTGACCCCATCTAAAGAGTCTCCTCCTCTCGAGCCTCCTTCAAAGGATCTCCCAAGAGAATGGAGATTTGTCACCAATCATCCTAAGGAGCTTATCATTGGGGATCCTTCCTCAAGTGTTAGCACAAGATCCGCCACTCGTGATCTTTGTGCCAATGTGGCTTATATCTCTCAAATAGAGCCTAAAAATGTTAATGATGCTTTTCTTGATGAATTTTGGATGATAGCTATGCAAGAGGAGCTAAATCAATTTGAGCGAAGCAAGGTTTGGGAACTTGTCCCAAAACCTAGCAATCACCCCATTATTGGAACTAAATGGGTGTTTCGCAACAAACTTAATGAAGACGGGTTAGTGACTCGTAACAAAGCCCGATTGGTTGCTCAAGGCTATAACCAAGAGGAAGAACCAAGAGGAAGGCATTGACTACGACGAAACCTATGCTCCGATTGCACGTCTTGAATCCATTCGTATGCTTTGTGCCTTTGCTTGTTTTAATGACTTTAAGCTATTTCAAATGGATGTTAAGAGTGCTTTTCTTAATAGTATTATTAAGAAGGAAGTTTATGTTAAACAACCTCCCGGTTTTGAAGATTTTCAATTTCCTAACCACGTTTTCAAACTCCATAAAGCCCTTTATGGCCTCAAACAAGCTCCACGTGCTTGGTATGAGCGTCTTAGCTCTTTTCTTGTCTCTCACAATTTTTTAAAGGAAAAAGTTGACACCACACTTTTTATTAAATCACATGATGGGACTCTCTTATTGGTTTAAATTTATGTTGATGATATTATTTTTGGTTCTACTAACAACACACTTTGTGTAGAATTTGCCAAAGTTATGCAGGAAGAGTTTGAAATGAGTATGATGGGTGAACTCTCCTTCTTCTTGGGGTTACAAATCAAACAAGGGCCTAAAGGAACCTTCATCAATCAAGCAAAATATACAAAGGACCTCCTCAAGCGTTTCGACCTTGACTCATCCAAATCCATGAGGACCCCTATGGCTACAACGACCAAGCTTGACAATGATGAAGATGGCACATCGGTCGACATTCATAAGTATAGAGGTATGATCGGTAGCTTACTTTATTTAACGGCTAGCCGTCCGGATATCATGTTTAGTGTTTGCTTGTGTGCACGATATCAAGCCAATCCAAAGGAATCACATTTGAGTGCCGTTAAGCGCATTTTTCGTTATCTCAAAGGCACCATTAACATGGGTCTTTGGTATCCGAAATCCTCATCCTTTGAGCTTCACGGCTTTTCGGATGCGAATTTTGTCGGATGCAAGATTGACCGAAAAAGCACTAGTGGCACATGCCAATTCCTCGGGAAGTCCTTGGTATCGTGGTTTAGTAAGAAGCAAAACTCTGTTGCTCTTTCCACCACTGAGGCAGAGTATATTGCGGCTGGTTGTTGTTGTGCACAAATTCTTTGGATGTCACAAACACTTTTAGATTATGGCATTTTTCATTCTTGCACCCCTATTAAATGTGATAACACTAGCTCTATCAATCTCACGAAAAATCCAATTTGTCACTCACGCACGAAGCACATTGAAATTAGACACCATTTTCTTCGTGACCATCAGCAAAAAGGAGATATCCATCTTGAATTTATTGATACTACCTATCAATTAGCCGATATTTTCACTAAGCCTCTCCCGGAAGATCGCTTCTCTTTCCTTTGCCGTGAACTAGGCATTTTATCTTTTGATCCTTAGTCCCAGTCGACCGGCACACCGACGGTATACTACGGTATACCGGCGGCATGCCATTTTTCAAGGCAGAATTAGGTTCTGTTTCGAAAGACGGCATACCGTCGGTACACGTCGGCATACCGACGGTATGCCGGGCAGCGACGGACAGGCTTTCATTTCTGGATTCGGGCCCACATTCTTTCAATCCTTCATTTATTCCTTTTTACCCTCTTCTATTCTCTCTCATCCATCCCATCAATCTTCAACTCCCATCCCATCACCTCCCTTCTCATTTACTATCCTCTATCTCTTCACATTAACTACCCATCACTTTCCCCCCTTTTTCTCTCCTCTTTTTACTCCACCATCATAACTTCCCTCTACCTTTTCAACTCCTTCTCTTTCAGACTTCCTCTACAACCGTTCCTACCTATTTTCAAAATCATCTCTTCATCTTCCTCCTCTCTTTAAAAACCCTCCTTCCTCCTTCTCCTCTCTACTCCTTCTTCCTCCACACCATAGTACCAATCCCTCTCCATGGCCAACCCTAAGCGTCCCCGATCCTCCTATTCCTCCGGGTTCAACCCCTTCGTCCCGGTGGCGCTACCTACCGGCTATGACCAACGCGTCTTCTCCAACTCTCTGGCCGCCGAGCTTTGGTTCCAGCACTTCGTCAATCACAACGTATTCAAAGGACGGGCGATCAACTGGAACCTCTTCCCCGGTCACGTCCCTTTGTTTGACGATGCCGGTCTCTCCTCTCTTCTCAGGCGCCAAATCCCTGTCTACCCTGCTGCTGTCCGCCTTTTCTATTGCAACATGAGAGGGGATGACGACGACCCTTCCGCCATCTAATCTATGGTCAATGACCGCCACTTCCGTCTCACATCTCGGGAAGTGGGGGCCATCTTAGGCATCCCAGACAAAGGGGATGCGTTACCTCTTTTGGGTGCTCTTAACTCCTCGGCGGCGTCCCCTTTCGACAAATTCTGCCGAATCATCTGCAAGGGTCCCAACCCTCCTGCCATCTCGGCCCTCTCTGTCCAGCTGGAGCCGTTTTATTACGAGCTCCATCGGATCGTGTGCCACACTCTCTTTCCGAAGGGCGGGAACTATGATGCAATCACTGGTGATGCCCTCGTCTGCATGTACCATCTCTATGCCCGGAAGCGATTCTCCTTCCCAAATACTCTTCTTCTGCAATTTCGGCGTACCATGCCTTCGGGGAAGCAGAATCTCTACTATGGCTCTTTCATCACTCTGCTTATAGAGGCCAAGCATGTTGACCTGTCTCTCTGCACCACGGATGGCGTCCCCTCATATCTTGCTATCTCCCGTACCCTTGCTGGCGCCTCTACTTCCCGTGCCTCATCTTCCCAAGAGCAACCGGCATCCACGCCTGCTGCTCCCACATCTACCCCTCCTCCTTCGGGCCATTATATGCCGCTCACTCAGCAGCATTTTGATATGCGGATGGCCCAGGCGGAGGAGCAGATGCGGGCCCACACTCGTGGACTTGGCGCCCTGATCCAGACTCGTTTCCACGATCAGGGGTACTTCATTCAGCGCACTCTTCAAGACCGTGATGCTTTTCTAGATCTTAATCTTCAGGATCCCATGTACACGGGCCCGTGCTTCTCTGACCCCAATGCCTATGGATTTATGTACCCTGACGGCATTGATCCTTTTGGCGCCTTCCAGCAGGCTCAGGGTGATGATGATGATGATCCGGCTGAGGATTAGGGATGGTCTTCCTTTTGATGGTGGTTTCGGTTCTTGAGTGGTTCTAGTTTTTATGTGTGTTTTCTGTTTGTTGTCTTTAGTGGTCCTTCGGGGACCGGTTTATGGTTGTTTTAGTTCTTTGCTGTCCTTCGGGGACATTATCTATGGTTGTCTTTTGTGTCTGGCTCTCGTTGTGGAGAGTCTTTTATCTTCTTACTATGAAATGTATGGGTCCAGCATGTATTCACTTTCTCTTTAATATATTCATGCATGCTTTTTCTTTATATACTCATGTCTTTTCGATTATGCAATGTTTCTATTGATTATCCCCATCTTTGACTAAGTGACAAAGGGGAAGAAATCGTATTGAGGGGGAGCTGTCTACCTACGGGGGAGCTACTCCCTGAAGATGCTATCTCTCTCTATTTTGTCAATTATCAAAATGGGGGAGTTTGTTGGCACATTTTATTTTGAGTAATTAACAGCATCTTCGTAGTTTAGTCTTCTGTTCTTCAGATTCAAATATTCTCAGAAGATGTACTACATGGAGTTCTTCACTTCAAGAGCTTTCTCCTTCTTCCTTGAAGACTGTAGCAGTTACCGGCGTTCCCTGCTTAGAGTCTTCGTGTCTGTACTGGTCTAGGTATATCTGTAAACACTAAAGGATGGATGATAACTAAAAGCACAAATCGAAAAACATGTCATTCAGAGCGGCATACCAGCGGTATGCTTCGGCATACCGGCGGTATACCGTTTTCGTGTCCAGAAAAGGTTCTGTGACAAAAAGCGGCATACCGACGGTATGCTTCGGCATACCGGCGGTATACCGTTTTTGGACTCTAGAAAGTTGCTGTCTCGAAATGTCGGCATACCGACGGCATGCTGCGGCATACCGGCGGCATGCCGTTTTTAGCAACACAAAAGTTGCTGTGATCAACTGTCGGCATACCGACGGTATGCTGCGGCATACCGGCGGCATGCCGTTTCTAGCAGCTCTAAACTTTCTGTGACATTCTATCGGCATACCGACGGTATGCTCCGGCATACCGGCGGTATACCGAATTTCGAATACTTAGTTTTCGATTTGGTCTGACACGCATTAATGGCCGCATTTAATGCTCTTGAACGGTCATAATTATGACCGTTACTATTTGGCCGGCATACCGGCGGTATGCCGCGGCATACCGACGGCATGCCGGTCTGCCTGCATTTCAGAGCATTAAATGCCACCTACTCTTGGTTTTCTTATAAAAGAAAGCTCTCTCTCTCTTGAGCTTCCTCACCAACTCTTCCATAAATTTTCCAACAACCAAGAGCTCCACCATTAATACTCTTCAAAGCTTTTCATTGTCATCCTCTCCCAAAGTGCTAGAGTATTAAAGAGTTGTACATTTCGATCTTCACGTGTTAGAAGATCAACAAGTTCTCATTCTCTTTTGTTTGAAGTTGGCGAGCCTTCGTAAGAAAACTCGTGTGTAGAAGTTGGCGAGTCTTCGGATCCAAACTCGTGTTGAAGTTGGCGAGTTCTTCGGATCCAAACTCGTGTGTACTATTTGGATAATAGTGGATTAAAGCCGGAGAGAGTTCCGGGACTGGATTGCCTCAAAAGAGGATACCAGGATACATCCTTGCGTTTGCGTTTGATCTTTCTACTCTTTACTTTCAATTGTCTTTATTGCATCAATTGTTGTAGTTTATATTTTATTTCCCTATTCACCCCCCCTCTAGGGTTCTACACTGGCATGTTACGTTTCCTAGTCCTACGTATATTGGGACTGGGGCGTTACATCTCTTCTAGGTTAGGTGAGCAATTTATGTAAAGCTAATATGGTAGGAATTTTGACAGACCAATTCCTAGGATTTAGGTATGATTGAATATACTTGTAGCATATATTTGTCATAGTTTATATTTTATTTATATTATTCTTATTTTGTTGTCATAGCATAGTATTTGTATGCTTGTATTATTCTCTGGCGCCTAGTCGGACAAGTGTGTCATTGTACTGCAGATCATGATACATATAGTTCATTCTTAGGTTTCATATCTCGTGGATTGTGATGTGGTATCGATTGATTAGCCATAGCAATTTGTAAAATGATTATCCGACCTTGAATAGAGTATACATTTCGAGTAAGGCTGGAGTCCGCTTGATACGTAGCTACCTGTTGTGTCTTGGTCCTACTTATTTTGGGACGAGATGTGACACCTAAACTAAATTCAAATTCCTAACAAATTCAAATAAAGTTCCCCTTATTAGGTTAATCCTAATAAACAAGATTTTAAACAACAAATCAAAATAAATAATATCAATACAAACTATGACTCAAGTGGTTGGTTTGGTCCTCGATAGTTCTTCTCGACTTTGAAAGATTTGTCACCTAGTGAATCAAGTGACGATCATCTAATATGCAACCGGATCTAAAGCTCTGGAACATATCGACGTAGTCACCAATAAACAAAGTAGCTATGACTAGGTCATTTGTAAAAATGAGCCCATCGCTCCAATGGTACTCGACACCCAATTCGAGGCATCTCCAATTTGGCCATGGAGATAAAGGCGATGATACACCCATATATGTAGAGGCGATGATACACCCAATTCGTACCTCAGTCACCTCTTGAAAATTTAGCTTTTTTGAATTGCATATCATTTATATCATCTAATAATATTTTAAAATTATCGACCTACCGTAGCACTTCTTTAGATTACTATACATTTGTTGGAGAAGATGACTCCGTTTAATTGTGACATTGTGTCGAGAATACTCCTATAGGTTAATCTTGACCGTTCCTTATCCTCTCCATCTTTTGTCTAAATACAATTTTCTCTTATCTTTTGTCACTAAATAAAATTTTATTTTGTTATATAGAATATCCATAGTGATTATGTTCTATGCAGGTTGGGTAGGATGGTGTGTCGCCATTTGTTGCATCACCAAGGTCTATTTATGTTTAGTTGTCAAATTTGGTAAGTAAACAAATCATATCGAACTTTGCAATTATATTTAAGAGCCAACAGTTATGGCCACCTTCTTTGACCTTTACACTAACTACCCCTAACTTTTAAATTTATAGCACAAAATATTCCTATTTTTAAATTAATTACACTGAATACTCCCATATTTTATGTTTATTACAAGGGGTACCCCTACATTAATATAAAAATAAAAAATTATGACACTAACGACCCACATTTTTAAATTTTTTTCTAAAGTGAAGGTTGGTCAGTGTAATTAGTTTAAAAGTATGAGCATCTCGTGTTATAAATTCAAAACTTAGGAATAATTAGTGTAAATAACCCTTATATTTAGTTTGGTAGTTTTGTTGGATCTAGCTAAACAAGTCAACCAAGTTGGGCCTAATTCGACTCGTTTTGGTTCACTAGTTGTTTCCTAAATTTGGTTCTGTTTGCCAAAACAGGTAAAGGATGACCAGGTTACGTTAGCATGACAATTTTATTGTTCAGCAATATTAAACATTTGCCAAAAAAGGATTTCATTAAGGTTCTCAATCTAAAGGATTTTTCTTAAGATAAAGAACAGTCATTATAGTATTGTCCAAACCCCTGCTATTTTCCATTTTTTTGTATCCAAACTGAAATGTGTACCCAGTAATTTAACAACTAGTCTAACTTTGGACGCAAATACAACAAATATATATATATATATATATATATATATATATATATATTTTAATATTATTTAACCACAATTTAAACTTTGGATCATATCCATTATACAATAGAAATAATCCATCCGAACAAACCAAATAATTATTCAGTTCGGTTTCAATTTTGGCTAATTTTGGTTCAATTTCGTTTTTAGATTTTTAGAATTTCAGTTTATTCGTTTTTAATTGTTTCAATTTGGTTGAAACCGAAGAAACGAACCCTCACCCCTACTTCCCACCTCCCATACTATACTCATCATTGGACCAACCCCTTAGCGCTCATCATGTGAGGTTTTTATCCTGCTGAAGCTACATTTGTGCCCACCTCCAAACACATGAAAGGGCAGTCTGACAATTTATAATTTGTACTTTTACTAATTTTCCTTCTTTTGCATGCTACCATTCGCATGTTGAATGTTAGACAACAGAAAATACTTGGTCAACCTGGTGGACTGCTGCTCATAGAGACATGGTATGCAATTGAGGATACAAATGATACATGGTAGGCAATTGAGGGGTAGGTGATTGAACAATGTACGCCCATCAGCAGAGTTGAAGTATAGTGCAGATACCGGACCATCTCCCTTCCCTACAATCACTTACTGCTTTTGTTAGACAATGGTTCATATATTAATACAGCCTAAAAGGATCTTAATTTTTCCTTTACAACCAAGCCCAGTCAGTAAAATGCTTGGGCTCTTCTTTGCCTACGACCTCATTAACTCACTGGACTCTCTATTTTCTTCTGTTAGTTTCCTACACTGATTTGTTAGTTGTATTGGAATACAAAAAGTGTGGGCTCCCTCTGCCATCCGAACCCAAACCCTCTCTCCTCTCCCAACCCAACCTCTCTCCATAACTTAAAGACTCGCTTTCCCCAGTAGAGGAAGGTCTTGCTATCAAAGGGGAGTATCCTAAACCGTCAGAATCCTCAGAGAAAACTGAAGATTGGCTCCCACTGAACCTCCCAGAATCACCAAATATATAATCAGAGTACTCGTCGTTGCTGGTGGAGTCCCTTGTGCTCTCTGTGCTACATGAGCCTTCATCTGAGTAGCTAAAAAGGGAAGAGCAATCGCTGCAGGAATCTGTTTTTGGGAAGGGAAGCCTCTCCTTGATGAGATCAGATGGTAGGCAACTGGAGTGGCGATGATGCGGCCAATTAGGAGGACGATCTTGGCCCATTGGTTGACGACAAGAAAGAATGGACTCCTTTTGCCTGTTCTTCTTAGTCCATAAATGGTCATGGGATGTTGCACCCCTTATCAAGCTAGGGGCTCGGGGCGAGCACCTAATAAGAGGTACACACTCGTTAGATATGGGAAATATTAAAATGGGGAAATGCCATTATAAGCTTCTTTAGTGGGGATGCAGCTATAAGGTCCATCAGATGAAGATTACCTCGCATATAAGAGCATGTAGGCATTTTCCGCCAGGACTCTTTCAATCTCCACAGACTTCACCTACAACAAAGAAATCAGGAGAAGATTCAGATGCGCTGGAACTTCATCTATATAAACTGTTTTACAAGCCAAGCAGGTCCATTAAGGGCTGGATAAACTATTACAAACACTTGAACAAACAAGAAAGCCAAGTTACAAACAAGTGCAAAGTGACAACAGAAGAGTAATCACGTTGCCAGGCCACCTTGTGTAAGTATGATCTACCTCAAGTGCAAATTCTCCAAAACTACAAACTAGTTTATATGACGAGTAAATACTAGAAACAAGTTTCACTAAGGGCATGTTTGGCAGCCTGAAAAGATTTAAAACTTAAGAGACCAGTTTCATTTTTTTTTTAATGTGGCAAGAAGCTTCTGAGCTTAGCTACCAACAAACAATATATGGACTATATTAATTAATTTCTATTACTTTTTCTAATTAGATAATAATAAACCTTGCCGTAGTTCCCATGAATTTCCACCATTTGGGGTGCTACTTAAGGCTGTGTTCGGTTTTGATGGGAAGTGAGGGAAAAGGAAGGAAAATTAAGTGTTTCATGAAAAAATGAGATCCCATTTACATATATCAAGTTCCATTTTCCTATTTACATATATCAAGTTCCATTTCTCACTTTCTAGCAACCAAACGTAGCTTAAATGCTTAAATAAGACTAGATTTTTATGATGAGGCAACAAGTTTCTCAGCTCAGTTTCCAACAAGCAAACACACCAAATGGAAAGTAGTACTTTCCACTACTTTCCAAGTTTCATGTTAGTTCCCGTTTACCAAACGGGAGGCTGTTTGGTTGCCTAGAAATGGAAATATCAGGCAACATTTGTTGCATGTGGCATTTATTGCTTTAGGTAGTGTTCCAAATATGTGTTTGGGTGCCTGTATGATGTGTTGTTGGATTTACAAATCCAATGTTCCGAATGATGCAATTAGAATGCTTGTTGCACTTTAAATAAAAAGTTTTCGTCTGACTAGAGTAACTTTGTGCCATTGAATGGAGAGAGAAAAGAATTGGTGCAGATGTTGTAATTAATGTTGTTGAAAGTGGTGTTGCAGATTGGTCGCAACAAACTATTGTATTTGGGAGAGTTGTTATAAGTGGTGTTGCAGTAATTGGCACTACTTAAAACCAAAGGCCGAAAATGATTAAATGCTGCAGGAACACTACTCATCAACCAAGAAAGAAGCCCCAAAAGGAAGTGCAATCATGTCTGAATCAAAATGTACTACTGGTCACCACATAACTAAGGTTCATATTGACAATAAACCATAGTTTGCACTATTGGCAGATACCGATCCGATACAGCAGATACCGAAATAGGTTGGCATGTCCCGATCCGATACCGACATCGGGGGTCTCTTTTTCAGTCAATTTGGCACAGAAAATTGAACAAAAAAGACCAATCAACAAGGGTGTAAAAGCATAGTAAGGTTGTAAAATCATGTAAAAAAAACTTCTATCACAGGTAAACCAATCAGCAAGGTTGATTACTACTTCATTTAATTCCAAATTACTAAGAAACAACACATGAAATACTTAAAATAATGCTTAAATATATAAAATATGTTTTTCTAGAGTTTTAATAATTTGTTTTCCGATACCAAACAATCCGATACTCCAATCCGAAACTGCCAATATTGTCGATCTCGATACTCATAGGAAGGGTCCGATACCGATTCCGTGAACCTTGCAATAAACATTAACAGACGAACAAAGCCACCTATATTATTTATTCCTGTTTGAGACTCTTCTTTCAGTTCATGTAAGGGATCAAAACAAATGCAGTACTTAAGGAAAGTAGAAGGATTTCAAGCCTACTAAACACTTCTTATATTTTACCCTGAGAAATGAGAGCTCATATATGAGATTGTTATATATTGAACTATTAGTCTAGCCATACAGAACACCACCATTAGATATAATGGATACTATAACCTAAAGGTCAACATTTTCTTCTCTTGGTGCGGAATCATAGGGAATTGATATCTGCCAGACAGAAATTTGGATAAAGGCCTTCTCTCAGAAAATAAAAAGCTTGTAAAATGCCTCAGTATCGTTTTAGATATAATGGATATCTATAACCTAAAGGTTATCATTCTCTTCTCTTGGCTGGAGTCATCTGATATTTATCTTTGCCAGACATAAATTTGGATAAATGTCTTCAGTGTCATGCCATGGAATTAACTGCATTTATTCTCTATCACTATAGATTGACTTTACACTATTTCAATAAGAGAGAATACAAACCATCTTTAAGAAAAAGAGGTCAATTGTCCTTCTCTTAGGCTCCTGACTTTTCCCATTCCCTAGCAATATAAAGCCAATTTCAGTCTGATTATCAGCTATCCTTTATCCTAAAATTCCAGTTGTTTTCTTGTCTTTCTTTTCTTTTCTTTTCTTTTCCAGTTCCAATTAGGAACCCGGACACTTGAAGATATTTTATAGAAAAAGTGATGTTGATCTTCTTTGTATTAAACAACTGGCAATAGTCTACACAAAGGACAACAATACTTCAACAGTTTAAGCTCAGTTCCTAAACTGAAAAATAATACAATAAAATTTAGTTGGTACAACACTGATTATGAAATATAGCCATATAGAAGGCCTGGAAACATAACAGCACTTCAAGATAATCAACTATTTAATCTTATAATCTTATGGACGATTTAATTAAGTTGGTTATATATAATGAGTAAGGAACAGAAACATGGAAACCTGCCAGACATTGCCTGAGCACGGTAGTTCCAAACTAGAACAGGATCATAAAGCTTTTTCACCATAATTAAATCGAGTTTCTTCTGGAAACTGTACAATTCATCTTCACTTCATGCACAAGAAACTCGACAACATTTAGGTATTTTAGATGTGGTAGATTATGAAGTTTTTCTCAACGTGCCGCAATGTCCTTTGGGCTGGGGATTTAATTGATTGTTGTTAATATAGAACAAACCTTATCAGTACAACCATGATCTGAATAATGGTCAAACTTGATTTAAATAAGTTGGTTATATATAATGGGTAAGGAACACAAGCATGGAAACTTGCCGGTCATTGTATAAACACAAATATTCCAAATTAAAACAGGAGCATGAACTTTTTTACCATAATCAAACCAAGTTTCTTGTGGAAACTGTACAATCTATCGTCGCTTCATGCAGAAGCAGCTCGAAAATGTTTAGGTATTTTATACATGGTAGATTATGAATGTGTTTTGAACAGGCCGCGATGTCCTTTCGGCTAAGATTAATTGATTGTCATTAATATAGGACAAATCTTATCAGTACCAACCATGACCTGAATAATGGTCAAACTCGTTGGTCTCAATGATTGGAACTCAACCCAAATCCACATCCACAAAATCATGGAAGCCATCAAGATTGGACATCTATAATCAACTACACCAATATTATTAATAATCATCATCATCCACGCCTTATCTCGTCAGGATGGGGATAGCTACCTATAATCAGCAACATAAAAATGGCTGAGTTCAAACATCTTGTAGGTTCCTGGCAATGCTTTAGGAGTGTGAAAATAAGGCTACAACATTGAGATCAACTTTCGTTTGAGATACATGACTACATGATCAATAGCATCATTACGTCATTAGGGTTATTTTGTAGATCACAAATAACATGTCTCTAGGTTCTAGTTTAGGTAAGTATCACAAGAATGAGTTAGGTGACCTTGATAATATGTTGAAAAATCTAGGGTAAGAAAGCATACAGAAAGCTGGTATGATAGCAAAGATCAAACACAATAAGAAAAGAGGGAGGATGAAAGGAAAGGTAAAAGCACATATAAAGGCATAGGTTAAACAAAATTGCCTGAAAGAGTATGATGTGTGAAACTTCACGAGGAAAGATATAAAGAGCATAAGAATACCTTGCTGTCATCAGTCTTGTACCATTTTCCTTGTGTACTCTTTACATAGCATATATAGTGGCCAGAAAATGCTGCATTCATGACATCCTGATGAACCACCACAGCATAGAGGCTGTATACCGGAGATTTGTCATCTGTGCCACTCATATAAGGAGCTAGATCTAGGTGTTCTGGAAACTGAACTGCTTTGTTGAGCTTACCAAATTTACCCGACTGCAAGAAAAAAAAAAGAGCTTATGAAGTACAGGTGTTAATGAAGATAGTGTTCAGTAAAGAACCCAATAGAGAGTAGCTACACTTCCGCTACAGGTCCATCCTCATATATATAATGTACTGGTGCATAGTACCTGAAATCTTTTCAAGGCAATTGTCAGGACATTAGGAGCCTCCAAAACACTGAGTTTCTTTTTTGCTCGCTCATATGATTTGCATCTGAAAATAACAATTTTGGAGCACAGAATCAGGTCATAAAGTAAAACTAAAGATGCACAATGGGAAATGCATAAGCTAAAACTATACATGCTGCATTTAAGTGCATCAAAAGTTTAAGATACTTGAAAAATCAAGTACACTGATGAAAGAATAAATGATAACCATGAAAGCATTACCACTAGCTGGTAAGGAAAAGAAAAAAAATTGTTATTCTGAATATAGACTAAAGAGGCAAAGAAATATATAGATAGTTCACCCATCTTAAATTTTTTGCTCAGCAGAACACAGTAAACGTAATGTCTGCATCTTGCGTTTAACCTACCTTAGGTTTCACTTCCCAAATTATAACTGCATCAAAAATCATAGGTATGGTTTGGCCTTGTTTAAAATGAAGATACTAACCAATATAGAGAAGGTCCTGAAAGATTTGGCTCATGCTCTCAGGTCCACAAGGCTATCATCGACGGATTGTATCATAAATTCAAGTGGTGTCATACCAGATTTGGAAGTCAAATTACAGTGCCCATGCCGACCTCAAATTCCAAGACGATTCTAAAAAAAGGTAGCTATGAGCAAGAGAGGGTCTCACAATAAAACCTGTAGAAGCCTCCAACTTAAATTAATGACCTAAATTTTTCATCAGCAATTTAATCTCAAGCAAGCCAGGAGCCTCCAACTTCCCCTAGACTAAAAGAGAATACACGAATATGTAAGAAAGATTGTACGATTTTGCTATAGGGAATTGCATTCATCTCCTTAGTCCTTACCATTTAAGCCAAAGACCAGATTACACAAGTGAATATTGGATTGTTCGATAATTCTTCATTTCTACTGGATGTAACTATATTATCTAGTAAGCAAAATTAGAAATAAACATCTCAATTATTTAAATAGGACATCAAATACTGAATAAGGAGTCAAGTCTCCATGACTTACTTTATATCTGAATCAATTTTCTCCCAGCGAGCCCATAAACTCCCTCTCTCGCTAAGATTTGGAGAAAGTAACTACTGAAATTGTATCATCATTACCGGTAAATAATGAAAATGTATCATCATTACCTCCTCATCCAGAATTTTTAGTCTAGAGGAAGTGGTGGGTGTTCCTCGGTTGCGTGAGTTTAAAATTCACATCTAAAAGGCAATGGCGGAGCCAACGTAGGCCCAGTGGGGTCATGTTACCCCATTCAATTATATATATATATATATATATATATATATATATATAGGGAAAAAGTACTTTGTATATATAATAAATAGAAGGGTCTACAGATCAGATCTTGGAGGAGACTTAAAGTTCTCCATCACTTTTACATCAAATTCTATGTTGTGAATCACCCCAATAATGGGCATAGTCACCAGCTCAAAAACTCTATTGTTTCTTTCTTTCCATATATGCCAGACAGCGGCCGCCAACAGAATCTTTGCTGTAGTCTACCACTGGGAACCCCGATTCCTTTCAGGCATGATATCTGTCACCTCCTTCCTCCAACTTCGGAGGCCATGAGTCTGTATGTTGAGCTGAGAACACTGATGTTGCCAAATGGATGATGAGAAGGAACAACTAAAGAAAATGTGCTCCATAGATTCACGATCTTGTCTGCACAACTCACACAATGGTGATGGAATCTGCACACCAAACCTCACCAGGCGGTCCCGAGTAAGCAACTTTTCAAGGCAAAGTTTGTATAAGCAAAATTGCATTTTGGAGGCCACCTCCTTTGTCCAAACCACCGGGGCCAGCTCCATGGGAGGGTGAACCTCCCTAATAGACGCATAAATAACCGATTGGGAAAAATGTGTTGTCCCGTGTGCGTCCACACCCATCGGTCCCCTTCCGGACTCTGAGTATCCACCACCTGGACCTCTTCAATCTCCTGCCGAAATTGTCGCATCATAGGGTGAAGATCCGCTCTCTATACACCCTCCCGCAAAATAGCACTCACCCGGGCCCTCCTTTCCGCCGCTTGGCAACGCTTACCAACCTACTCGATCAGCCAAGCTCTGATGGTTGATCCAAGGATCCCACCATAGGTTGGTAGTTTCTCCATCTGTCATCACTCTGGAAATAAGTCCCTTCAATGTATTACGATGAGAAAGTAAGTTCTTCCAAGTAACGGAGTCGTTGCTATTGGTTCGGATCTCCCAGAAAGTCTGGTCCTTCATATACCTCCCCTTCATCCAAACCGTCCACAAGAAATTCTGGACAAGAAATCGTCAAGCTTGTCTCAGTCCTGCAGTCTCACGCAGGGTCCGTAAAGACTGCAGACCGACACCTCCCTCCTCCCGAGGTCTGCAAAGAGTCGTCCATCCTATAGAGTGTAAGCCTCCTCTCCAGATAAAGTTAGCACATAGTTTTTCAATTTTACTAATGGTCGCAGTCGACAGCATGAGAGTCTGCAACCAAAATCGAGCAATGGCATAGATAATGGATCGAACCAGCACGATGCGCCCTCCAAAGGATAAGCTTTGGACATGCCACCCCTCCTGACGACGTTGTGCATAGTCCACTAGACTTTGACATTCGACCTCTTTGGCATAGTTGATGTACGGGATTCCCAAATATTTGACTGGTAGATCTTCCTTCTCAATACCAAGAAGTAAAGTTCTCTCTTATTTCTGCTGACAATGCTTGTTGAAATAAGCAATGCTCTTATCCTTGTTCAGTTGTAGACCAGTCAGTGAGCCAAACCGTTCCATAATCAAGTTCAAAGCCACAATTCCACGACGCGAAGGAACCAGAAAGACCAGCAAGTCATCCGCATAGATAAGATGGAATCATGGGATACCTGAGGATATACCCGCTTGTACAGCGGGGTAATCTGACGTCTATGGATCGCCACATCCATGAGAGATGTGAAAAACTCTATGACCAAGGTGAAGAGGTATGGCGATAACGGGTCCCCTTGTCGAAGCCTTCTAGAACTGCTGAAGAAGCCATACGGTTGGCTCCTAACTATTACGGAAAACGAGGGAGTGGAAATGCAGACCAAACCCTATCCACCCAAGTACGATCAAAGCCCATAGAAAGCATAATATGGCACACGAACTCCCTATTGACAGAGTTGTATGCCTTTCGCGGATCAAGCTTGACGCACACTTTATCTCCTTCAGGTTTGTTGAAATCCCGAATCAGCTCATGGCCAAGCAGGCTGTTATCAGCAATAGACCGCCCATTCACAAAAGCCGTTTGATTACTAGACACCAAGTCCTGCATAATCAACTCCATACGTCTGCACATCAAGTGAGTGATAATTTTATATAGAAAGTTGCAGCAGGAGATAGGACGAAAATCGCTAAGAGACGTCGCTCCTTCCTTCTTCGGTATAAGAGTCAGAAAGGTATGGTTGTGCCCCTTAAGCAGCTTGTCGTTGTCGAAGAAGTCGCTGACATTCTCTAGAACCTCCTCCTTCAGATTATCCCAATAGACTTTATAGAATTGGCTCCCAAAACCATCCGGGCCAGGAGATTTATTTGGGTCTGCATGATGCACAATAGCTTCAATCTCCTCCATCGGCACTGGTGCCAGCAGTACATTGTTACCCAGTGGGGTAACTAGTCTCTTGGATACAATCTCCAAAAAGTCAGATAAATAGAAATTTTGATTGTAGAGCTCAGTGTAGTACCTGACTGCTTCCTCCTTTAATATAATAGTGTTGACCACCTCTTTGCCATCTACTCCATATAGCTTTGAAATGTGATTACGATGCCGGCAGGCCCGAATGATATCATAGAAGAACTTGGAGCATTTGTCACCATCACGCAACCAGCTAAATTTGGCTCGCTGAGCCAGGTCGATCTCTTCCAGTGTGCGTAGAGCTCCTACCTCCCTACAAAGATCTTGCTCCGCCGCTGCAAGGTCACTATTGAGTATGTCCTCCTGCAAAGCTATATGTGCCTCCTGAAGCTGGTCCTCCTTGTCAGTGAGAGGGGTATGTCGTGACCCTCTCGCCTAGAATTTCAAACCAGCCTTCACCCGCTTCAGCCTTTGAACCATGCGAAATTGGGAATTTCCCTCAACAGGAGTGCCCCAACCCACTTGGAAAACCTCCGCATAGCCAGTCATGCAGCTCTATTTGTTATTGTACCTGAAAGGACGTGCCTTTTGGAAGGCAACCGTCGACAGATGGATGCGAACTGGCAAATGATCACTCGCGCCGGCTTGGAGGCACTCAGCAACCACATCAGGGAACATTGTAAACCACTCCCGATTCCCCAAAGCACGATCAAGTTGGCAAGCAACTCGTTTGTGGGTAGCTTTATTATGCTAAGACCAAATGTGACACGTTCTCTCCACTGCCTGCAGATCAGATCGCAGAAGGCAACTTTGGAAGTCCTGCAAGACTCCATCTGGGACATGTCGACCTTCCACTTTTTCGTGACTGAAGAGTAGGACATTAAAGTCCCCCATCAACAGCAGCGGCACATGGAACTGATTCTCAGCTACAACACTAACTTGAAAGATCTTCTCCCATAAAGTCTCCTGAAGCCGCCTGTCGTTGTTGCCATACACCGTTCCCAAGATGAAAGTCATCCCCCCTTATTAGTGAAAGAGATAGCAATCAGTTGATCTGACAAGAATTACATGTCCAACCCAGCTTTTGCTGTCCCAACTCACCCAGATACGCGTCACCCCTCCTACCTCCAAGTTATGCACCTGGCACCACTGATATTGGGTCCTTCGTTGTAGCAGTCTAGGAGACTTTATTTTAGTCTCTAGTAGCGCTACAATGGAACATGCTTCACACCTCTCTGATCTCCTTCCATCTCCCAATCGCACACGCACCTCGGACATTCCAAGCTAAGATAGACATTTAATATCCAGAAGATGACCCCTCAACATCTCCAGAGCCATCATTTGGAAAATTAGCGTGCTCCATCTGACCTTCATCCGATGCGCCCTCCGGAGATGCCTCAAGCGGGCCAAATCCTCTGAGATCACCACCTCTCACCATTGTCCTTCCATTTGGGATTAGCTACATAAAGATCTGAAGTACCCATAGTCGGTATCCCAATCGTATCCTGCCCTCCATCATGTCTAGATATCACCGTTCGGCGCTTCCTGCTTGTGCTCTCCTTCGGCTGATTGTTGCAGTCTTCTATCACCTTCTTTCCGGAGCGCCCTCCCTGACGGCCTAGAGACTTGTGCCGTCTGGACTGGAAAACAATAGTCTGTCCGGGAGTAAATCCGCACACGACATTAGTCGCACCCTCCCCCAAGGTCTGCCCGTCTCTCTCCATCTCCATTCCACTTCCGGCTCCCACCTCAATGTCAGGATGACCTCCAACATCAGTCATATCTCCATGAGTCTACATCACCCGATCCACTCATTGAGAGAGAGGATTAATATGATCAGCAACGGCCCCTTCCACATTGGGTAGAACCCCCTCCATCATTGAGGTGACCGCCTCCTGAGGACAAGGTACCCCACTACCATCACGTAGTCCTCTATCTCCATGGGTATCAGTCTCTCATGCCCTCCTTTATCACCGATGGACCCCCCCCCCCTACCTCCCCAACCGGACAGCTTTTTGAAGGATGACCGAAATATTTACAATGGCAACAAACTGGTGGCACAAACTCATACTGCACACTCTGCGAAAGACCCCACCTGAAGGCACCTCATACTCAGCGAAAGGCAGGAGATCAGTGCTCGCATATACTTCAACAAAGATCCGTGCATATTCCATACGGATTTTGTACGCCGTAGGTTCGTCAGCCTTGATTGGCTTGCCAATGACACTAGCGATCTTCATCATCATAGGGATGCTCCAGTGATTAGCTGGTAAACCCGGTAATCTGATCCAGATAGGAACAGTAAGGAGTACTTCGCGCTCATAAGTCGATTCAGGCGTCCATGCTTTCATGATAATAAGTCTGCCATCAAAAGTCCACGGTCCTCCCTGAAGAACACGCTCCATGTCCTCCTGCAAGCAGAAACGCACGAGGTAGAAGCCATTTTCTCGTGAGAAAAACTCCATACCGCCTCTCGGCCGCCAAACTCGCGCCGCGTACGCACGGATCTGTCCATAGAACGGTCTCGGACCAAGAACATATAGAATGACTGAGTTGCGCAAGTAGTCCGCAGTCTCAGCAAGATCTTCGTCCGCCAGGGTCGTCCGAAGTGTTGTGCCCACCATCTTCAGCGGAACATAAGACATCTGCTTTGGCATGCTAGTCACCCCTCCACTCAACATAGCCGCGTAGGATTTTGGGACCCCGGCCTTTTGTTGTTCTCCAGCAACCTGCTTGCCCTTATCCGCATCCGACCATCGTTGTTGAGGCACAGGTGGTATGAACACGTTATTGGACATTTGGCTAGATCTCCCATCCTACCTACTAGCCACCCCTGGACCTGCTCCGCTAACATGTCTCCGTAACACATGTCGATGGTCGCTACCCCTATGGTGATCGCCTCCCGAGGCTCCACCTAGCCGACGAGCTTCGCCATCCCCTTTAGGGTTACGCCTCCTAATTACCGTTGTCCACCCCGCATTCTCCTCCGGATTCATATTATTCTGATCTCGTCGGTCGCCGTCACCTACGTTGCCCTCGCCCCTGGCCGGAGCTCGACCCAAGCCACCACCCCCAGGCGGTCGCGCCTCGGCCCTCCCCGGGGCACGCCAGTATAACGCCCCCTCCCAGGGCACCGCCTCCCCCACCCACCTTCAGCCTCTCCTACACCCCGCAGTCCGCCCACGCCCGTTCCTCCGCCGGTTAACGCACCCGATCCTACGCCTGCCGCCGCGCCACCAACTGGGGCCACGCCCCCGTACAGGTCGTCGGCGCCTCTGGCCGTGCCGTCGGGGCCAACCCACTTTCGGCTGCGCCGACCCTGGCCGACCCGCTTCCGACCACACCGCCCCTAGCCGACACGCTCCCGGCCGCGCCGCCCCTGGCCGACCCGCTACCGGCCGCGACGGGGTCCCAGGGAAAGGATCCCCTAGGGTTTGCCAAGTCGGCTTCACTAGCAATCGCCCGATCCCGCATCTTATATATATATATATATATATATATATATATATATATATATATATATATATATACTAGTCATAACCCGTGCCCATAGGGCATGGTTCATTTAAGGTATTTCCTCTCAAAATTTTGGACCCCCAATTTTAAAGGAACAATAATAATTATGAGGCCCCCACTCTCAATAATGCTCATCCACAACCATTATGAGTGCAAACCCCACTCTTTGGATTTCCCATAAAACCCCACTCTCAATAATGCTCATTCCCCATAAAAATTCCACTCTCAATAATGCTCATCCACAACCATTATGAGTGCAAACCCCACTATTTAGATTCCCCATAAAACTCCACAACCGTTGATTCACCAAGATTAAATCCCAACCACTCTTTATCTTGGCACAGTCAGCCCTAGGATTCAAAAACCTTTGTGTTTTGTATAATAGATATATAGTCATTATTAATTGTTTTACTCCCAGCTACTTATATTACGAACGAGTAACAATTTGATGTTTTACTCGTTTTACTTGTAGTTGTAAGTAGCTAATTCATGCCATAAATTGTCATTAATTGTTTTTAGATGACGAGATTTAATTTGCTCTTAGATGGAATGAAATTATTTTCTAGTATAATATTCTTCGAATAAAAAAAATATAAGTCAAAGTAAATTAATGGTTAGAAATGAAATATTTTTAATCTTACTTTTCCTTGAGAGAAAAAACAATATTTAATTCTCATAGACCCTAGGATGGCAAGGTTCATGACTAAAATGGTAGGATCCAAATATGAATTTTAAGATACACTGAATCTCCTCGATCAGATGGTCAAAATTGATCAGAAATATCTTGTATGACCTGACTAGAATGACACTGAAGTTTATGGTTTTGATTATATTGGGTTAAAATTAATGTACAATTTAATGCCAATCGTCTTTTGAATGAATGGAAAAAAATGAGCAGCTAGAATAAGAAAACTAGAATAGACGACCAATATTAGGTATAGAAAATAGGATTTGTGACTAATTTATGCAATTTTTTCCTCTACATTTTTATATTTTTTTGAATTAAAAATTTTCTAATCGATTTTGACCCCGCTGCACCCATATCCTGGCTACGCCACTGCTAAAAGGTAAGTCTACCTACCTATCAACTCGCAACCTAGGTTCTTTAGCCTGGCCTCTCGTGCTCATAGTCATAGGCTCATAGCTAATAGAGGGTTAATGTCAGGTCGACTGTCCACGGTAAAAACTTTGTCAATTCCCTTATGGAGCTTTCTTATGGTCCATGGTGGAACTCGTGCTTATGGAGAAGGCTTAGATGATGATGATGATAATGATGATAAAGTAACAAATTTGAGAAGATAAGTATTTGTAAAGATTGACATGATTTTTCTAAATAAATTAATCCTAAATAAAGAAACAAATGCTCCATAAAACCAAACCAGGTCTCCATGAATTGATAAAGTAGAAGACACAATTTTCAACGAAAATTTGTAAATCCTAAACTGAAGTATAAGCTTACAGGAATTCTTTTATAAAAAAATAGTCAAAATATGACATCAAATTCAAAACAGAGAGTTGTAGATTGGTCAGACATTATGGTCTACCACTTCCACTGAATTAAATATATAAACGACCCTTCATGCTAATGGAGTAAAATATACATAGAATAATGGATCGAGATCCATTAATAAGATTGCAAGCATTGTGCATATATCTCAGATTAAAATGGATTTATTTTAGACTAAAAAGTCAAAGTAGATATGAATAAAGGAGTGTTCTAAAAATCGGGCTAGGCGCCCACCCAGGCGCTAGGCACCGGCCCACCGCGCCGAAAAACCCCTAGGCGGTGGTGTAGACGGCTGAGTTTTTGAATTTTTTTATTTGATTTTTTTATTTGATTTTTTTATTCTTAGTTGTATTATGGATATTTGTTTGGGTTTTAAGGTAGGATTTGGATTTTAGAACATTGAAATTTCCATATTCAAAATTTTTAAAATTTTCAAAAAAAAAAAAAAGGGTAGCTGCCTAGGCGCTAGGCGGGCCTCCACCGCACCGACTCCGCCAAGCGATTTTTAGAACACTGGAATAGAGAGAATGTCTGAACCGGACAAAAACTCTTTTATATTGTACATGGTCAAATCTGGATCACTGAACATATATGATTTTGACAGCATGAAAATAGCAATTATGGTCCTAGGTAGGCCAGTAATCTGATCAGCAATCTACTGTTTCATAAAAGGACCATACATTGTTAACCTAAAACAGTATGCTTTGTCCCATATCACATCTACGTCATCAGCCCATCAGATGTATAACTGAGTTTTGGACATATGTAAGAGGTTTCCCCAGTTTAAACCACAATACTAGAATAGCACTGTGCACGCCCTGCTACTAAAAGAAACAGATGCTAGAAAATAAATATCAACCTCAACTAGGATATTTGAATTTTTTTTCCCCGAGGTATATATACACATGCCACATTTCCCCAAGTTCATGACCCAATCAATGTAAATGGGCCACAAAAATGCAACACAAAGGGGCGTCTTGCGTGTGTGTGTGTGTGTGTGTGTGTGTGTGTGTGTGTGTGTGTGAGAGAGAGAGAGAGTCAACCTGTTGCATTGGTATTTGTTTTCTCCGTCCAAAATTTCAGTAGCTGTGAATCGGGCAAGTGCTTCTTTAAGAGTTCCAATGTCCCCATGTATCTCTACAGTAAGATCCATCATCCTTTCACGTCTCTCAGATTTGCCCCAGCACCTAGTGCACTTTATCTGTAATCACCAACCATCAACAATTTATTGTTCATTTCCCAGCAATAAAAAGGATATCAAAGTCCTAAACAAACAATTAATAAAACATTAAATCCAAGTTACAAATGTAACACCTTGGAATGAAGATAACCACCAAAAATAAGTTGTATAATTGTTATTTCTTCTGCTAATATGTCAGCCGTATGAGCTCCTGCTTCCTTAAGACACACAGTTTGCATGGTGTCAATTGCATACCTGTTACATAATATTCGCATATGTATAAGTTTGATAGAAAGGAACCAAGAGCATATGATTGTCAACATAAAGCAAATATCTACCAATCTAAATCTTCAAGACAGTTCAATTAAATGAGGTTATATTCCATTCTTGGTACTACAACCATACTATAGACATACAATTCAGCAGCCTTCAACATCCTACTTTTATCATAACCTGTCTGCCTAAACCAAAAGAATCAAGAAATATGAAACCAATGTTATTAAAATTGTTTTACAATGACGAATGATCATCCGATTACATGTTTTTGGCCTAGGGCCGGTTAACATTCCATTAATCGGACTGATTAATCAGTGAGACTGCTTAACCAGCCAAGAAACGAGTAACTATGCCTATATGTGTTAACCGGTCCGATTAATCACAGTCGTGGTCAGTTTGGAAGTATGGAAGCAGGCATGGTAATGCAGATAAGTCACTTTCCAGGGTAAAACCCGATTAAAATCCAAAATTTTCAATAGGCAACCCTAATTTTATTCTCGCTAAATTCTCAATCCCTAACTTTCTTCCTCTGACTTCCAAAAGTTTCTTCTTTAACTTCCCTCTTCCCTCTCATAGGAGTCGGAGGATAAAAGGGCGGTGAACACGGAGGTCCGACATTAGTAAATGTAGTTTTTGCTGCTTCTTTTTTCCTTCAACATTTATGATTCTACTCTCTATTACAATATGATATATTTTTTCCCTTAAGGACTACTTTTTTTTCTTAATGTTTTCCTTAACAAAAAGTTGTGTGGACTTTTTTCTTATTGTTTTCCTTAACAAAAAATGTTGCGGACTTATATGTTTATTTCTAGCTTTATATTACCTTTATTATTTCTATGTTGTTTTATATTACCTTTATTATTTCTATGTTGTTGGTGCTTAAATTAAGGTTTGTCGTTTCATAATTGTTATTGTTAAATAGAAGCTAATTGACACACACGCAGATAATTAATTTTCCCATTTTTTTCATTTCTTTGGACTATTAACCATAGTTTGTAGTACCGGTCGATGAAGATACAGTTTAGTATGTCCCTATCCAATACCGATATTGTGGTTTTCCAATCAATTCGGCAAAAAAAATTGAACGAAGAAGATACAAAAATGAAAAATAGTGTCAAGGCAATGATTTAGTGAAATGTGATTCCTTATTGATAAATTATGACCATTATCATTTGTGGAAGTTGTATATCTATAAATTCACAATATTCATCCATATTAAGATTATTCCATTTAAAACTAACGTGAAGCATAATATATAAAACTATTTCTAAATATATCAAATATTTTTCTAGCTTTTTAAAATATATTTTTTATTATTTTTTGTTTTTCTGAAACGAATAGTCCGATACTTCCACCAGAAATGGCCGAAAATGTTGATACAGATACATATGAAGGGGTCGAAACCAATCCTAGCTTATGCAAGATAAGTTGTTCATACGATTATAAATATTTGCATTGTCATAGCAATGATGTAAAATCGGCCTGGACGGCCGACTAGTCGGAAACTATTCGGTAGTCGGCCGCCCCCGATTCGATTCGGACCCTAGGCGGAGCAAAAATCGGCCAGCCCAATAACCGGGCCTAGTCGGCCGACTAGACGGCCCTAGGCGGCTCGCCAGACCTTGTTGGCTGACTAGGCAACAGTTAAAAAAAAATCACAGGAGGAGGAGAAAGAAGAGGTGAAGACTTCGAAGAAGAAGAAAAAAAGACCAACCTCTGCCGACCGCTCCGATCCCCGTCGACTGCAGCGCCGCCGAGCCAGCAACCGCTTCCGCATGTAAAAATTTTCATTTCCTGCAAAAAAAATTGTGGCCTTTTTTTTTGCAGTTTTTATTTGTTGATTTCTGCTCTGTTCTTATTTACTCCATTTCTTCTGTTCTTCTGCTCGATTTTTCTGCTTTTCGATTTTATTTTTATTTTTTGCTTCTGAGCCGTCATCCCTAGAAATGGAGGAGAAGGGAGTCTGGGAGCTCCTCCCTCCTCTGAAAAACCAGAGAAGAAGGCGGAGAGGAGGAAGGAAAGTGGAGGTTGAGCCGCTGAAGTCTCTCTCACCTCTCTTTTATTATTAGGGTTGAATATTTGGTCGGGCTCCACACCCAACCCGATATTTATATGTTTCTATATATGTATTACTACATGCATTATATTCCTGCTAGCCAAAAATTTAATGTTTCTATACATTATCTTTTGATATAGTCCATCTTTTATATGCATTTTGAATTTACTTTGTGTTATAATGTTTCTATATTTGTAAAAAAATCGACATTTTAGTTTCATTGTATATATTTATTATGTATATTTACTATGATATAATATATTAATCTGTACCATATTAGTGTATCTATATTTAGTATGTATATTTACTATGATATAATATGTACCACATTAGTGTATCTATATTTGCTATAATATAATATGTACCATATTAGTGTATCTATATTTAGTATGTGTATTTACTATGATAGAATATGTACCATATTAGGGTATCTATATTGTATATTTACTATGACAGAATATGTACCATATATTGTTTTATTGTATTAATTACAATGTCATCTTGCTGAATGATTCCAAGATCGAATTCAATTATTTGGGACAATAGTTATCTTTTATTGCATATATATATATATATATATATAGAGAGAGAGAGAGAGAGAGAGAGAGGAAGGATCCGTATCCCCTCACTTTTGTATCCCTTCTTTCACATTTATTGGATTTTGTTTAATTCACCTAATCTTAACCATTGATTTTTCAACGATTAAGATTAAATAACTTAAATAAGATCCAACAGGTGTTATCATGGGGATGCTTAGGGGCTACAAAAGTGAGGGGATGCTTAGGGGATACAATGGCTGGTACCTTTCTACGGGATATGAGGAGGTTGTTATGGGAGAGGGTTGCACTATACTCGGGAGGGCACGGCTCAGTTTTGTATGGCTCACAAACTCAAACAGGTCAAGAAAGCTATTCGGGATTGGGTGAAGAGGATGCCGCGGTCTTCCCTGGAGGATAAGGAGGCCGAGCTTCGAGAGGTTCAGGAGGCTTTGCAGGCTGACATGCTAAGCGGTGAGTTGGCGGCTAGGGAGCGGGACCTGATTGCGGAGGTCAACATCATGAGGCTTCAGCAAGAGATTAGTGCGGCCCAGAGGGCCAAGTGTTCTTGGCTCAAGGATGGGGATCGGTGCACCAAGTTCTTCTATAATGTGATCCGGACCAGACAGCATCGGAACAGCATCCCCAGGCTGCTTAATAGCGAGGACAGGCTTGTTGGTGACCCGATGGAGATTCAGGAAGAGGCAGTCAGGTTCTATTCTGACCTATATCAGCAAACTGATTATCCCACCACGTTTCCAGGTCTTGTCACGAAGAGACTGGTGACGCACCATGGAAATAGCTTGCTGTTGGCCCCTGTGAGATTGGAGGAGGTGGAGCATATTGTGCTGAAAGCAGATCCTAATAAGGCTCCGGGGCCTGATGGTTTCTCTTCTGGGTTCTTTAGACGTTATTGGGGGGTGCTAAAGTTTCCAGTTCTGGAGGCGGTGCAGAAGTTTTTCTTGGAAGGGAAGTTGCTGAAGGAGCTGAATCACACCTTCTTGACCTTAGTTCCGAAGGAGGGTGCTACCTCCCTCGCCGACTCCAGGTCTGTTGCGTGTTGTAATTATCTATACAAGATAATTACGCACCTCATGTGTCGACGTATGGAGGAGATTATGCAGGACTTGGTGTCCCGGAATCAAGCGACTTTCATCAAGGGGCGCTCGATTGCCGAGCACAGTCTTCTTGCTCATGAGATGGTGAGGGATTTCAACAAACCGGGGGGATGAAGGCATGTGTTAAACTGGATTTGCGGAAAGCCTATGACACGGTCAACAGGGACTTCCTCTGCCACCTTATGCTTGCTATGGGCTTGGATGAGAGATGGGTGGCTAGGGTGAGGGAGTACATATGCTTCCCCACATTTTCGGTCCTCATTCAGGGTACTCCATATGGATGCTTCTTGAGCAACAGAGGACTGCGGCAGGGGGATCCTCTCTCTCCGTACCTGTTCACTTTGGTGATGGAGTACTTCACTTGTATGATGGACCTGGCGGTGCATAGTAGGAAGATAGTTCCCCTTTTCAGGCAGGTCAAGCCGGTAGTGTCTCACTTGATATATGCTGACGACCTCTTGGTATTCCTGCATCCATCTATGAGGGGGTTGAGGGCGCTTTCAGATATTATGGAGGAGTTTGGACGGTTGTCCGGCCTGCAGCTGAATAAGGAGAAGAGTAGGGTCTATTTTAGCTCTCTGTGCACACTCAAGGAGGAACGGGCTCTTGCCCTGGGAGTGGAGAAAGGTGAGCTACCAGTGAAGTATCTGGGGGTTCCGTTGACGGTCAATTATGCCAGGGATCAGGATTGTCTTAGCCTGGTGGATTTTGCCCAAAGGAGAGTGGAAGGTTGGCAGGCAGCCGGTCTGTCCTTTGGTGGCCGTATTGAGCTGGTAAAGTCTGTTATCTCTGGCATTGCTATGTTCTGGTTGCAGTCGATTCAGATCCCAGTAGCTACCATTAGGAAGGTGGAGTCCATTTGTGCTAATTTCATCTGGAGGGGAGGTCTGCATGCGATTGCTTGGGAACAACTCTGTCGGACCCGGGAGGAAGGAGGAGTGGGGTTGCGACCTCTTCGGACGGTTAGGGAGGCATCGGGGGTGCGGATGGCGTGGCGATTCATCAAGGGAGGTTCCCTTTGGGCAGAGTGGCTGGCTAGCAGATATGTGCGGCGAATGAATTTCTGGACTTGTAGGATTGATAACAATTTTTCGGTCTCATTTAAAGCTATTCTTAGGTGCAGACCGATCCTTCAGTCCGCTATCTGCAGGATTATGAGAGATGGGACGAATACTGATCTCTGGCTGGACCCGTGGATGGAAAATGGCTCCCTTCTGGAGATCTTGGGAGCTCAGATGGACAGAGAGACGAGCAGGGGAGTGAAATGTAGTCGGATTATTAGGGATGGGAACTGGAGGCCGGAGGAGTATCCATACACAGCTCAGTTTGGGGAGGAGATTCGTCGGATCACTATCGATACTAGCCTGACTGAGGACTCCTGGTGCTGGGTTGATCCTGGTTCGGTTGGTGGGTCTGGGATATTCAGTTTTAAAAGTTGCTATAATCTGGTTCGGACCCCACACGATAGGATTGCGGAGTATGACTTTATTTGGACGAAGGAGATTGCTCGCAAAATGCAGCTTTGTTCATACATACTCCTTCTGGGCAGGTTGATGACTCGGGACAGACTTATTAGGTTTTGAATGCAGATTCCAGACCCGAAGTGTGTTCTCTGTACCGGTGACGCGGAGTCTATGGACCACCTATTCTTTGAGTGCCCATGGACTTGGCACATATGGGAGGAGCAGTGCATGCGATCGATGGAAGGAGTTGGCAGTGCCAGAGATATCCGGGGGATCCTCAGCTGGATCAAAGACCGCCGAGGCATGAACCCTGGTTGGGCCAAGATGACGAGAGTTAGACTTGCTGCATCAGTTTGGCATGTCTGGAGGGAGCGCAACAGGCGTATCTTTGAGGGACTGGCTACTCCGCCAGTCGAAATTCTTCATAATATAGAATTCGATGTATCTGTAATGGTCCCTTAACTGGGAATGAAGATGTAAGAATAGTGTATTGTAATACCTTTACTGTGATTTGCGTGGAATAAAATTTACCCTTATTCCAAAAAAATATATATATATATTCAAACCGACTAAATTCGACTAGTCTTCGATTAATCCCTAGTCCCCGCGAACCGACTAGCGATTTTTTACAACCTTGTGTCATAGACATGTAAAATCTCCTATATGTATGCATTAGCCATGAAAGGAGATGAATTATCAAGAAAAATCTACAAAGAAAGGTGGATTCATTTTCCATCTTTGATCTTTATTTAGGTGGAATCCTCTAGGTGTAGACTTGATTTTATCTTTTTCGCAACTAATTCCATACTCTGTTGTTCTGAGTTGTTCAGTATCAGTTGCTATCAGAGCAGTCAATCATCGCAACAAGAGCTAACATTGACTATGACACGGCTTGTGAGTGTGACTTAAGGATCGCATTACGTAGGACCCTTTTTCAGGCTGTGCGGTTGGTTTGAGGATGTTTGTTGGATCTCTTGTAAGCTTTGGTTTACAATATTCAGCAAGGCATGCATGTCCTCTACGACAATTTCGGTGAAAGGACCGAGAAGGTTGTTCCTCTCGTCGGTCCAAGTCCTCGTGTTGAAATGTCATACTCGTACATTATAGCTTGGTTTGCGATGCGTTGTCCTACCATGTTGCCCTGGCTCTTTGAAATTGAGTGACAATTCCATCCCCTATCTTAATCGTCTCGAGGGCTTCGCCTAGAGCAAGAAAACCCTACCCGGAGCTCGAAGGATAGTACGGGACAGATCCAACTATTGTGTCTTCCGTTGTTCTTCTAAATTCGTCACCTCAACCTTAAGGTTGAATTTCGAGACATAGGAGAGGGATATACCGGGCTGAGTAGTGGAGCTTTCCACCGACTGATCAACACTCGTCCTTCTTATCTAGTGTTCAGGAGCAGCGAGATTTGCTACTTTGAACCTTACATGCCAAGCCGCTTCGATCGAAATTTTGGGCATGATCAACTGTATGGGTCCCTCGAACACATCATTGGCTAATTAGTAGACGGGGCCACGACTTGGCATTTATTCAATGTCGACTAGATTAGTGCCTCATTCGTTATGCCAGCGGATCATCTCCAGCTTTTAATGATTTTGTCTTTCATCCGTCGTTATGCTGAGTTCAATTCTGCAGTTCGGGACTTTGGCCTCCGCCAGAGCTGCGTACTGTTGACGACGCAATTGACACGACCTAGAGGGAAACAAGTTTCGTCAGAGGATTCTAGTGACGAGTCTTCAGCTAACGTTGTCGAGGGATGACCCGAGCGCTGAAATATCCCTAGAAGGGTAAGTCAACATTATCACACCTAAGCAGAAGCGAGGTGTCTTTCTTCGCCTTCAATGGTCCGAAGGAAGAGGCAGGTGGTGGTTAAAACTGTTGGTCAAATCGTATCTCCTACGGCCCTGCTTTGAGTCTAGTTCTTCATATGGGCTCACGATTTTTCCTCTCGATGTCCTAAGTTCCCCTAAACTTGGTAACTCTTCTGCTCCTACGGGATCAAAATCACCCGAGGTTGCCCTCAAACCTAGATGTCGTTGCTCCACCTGTGGTTGTAACCGCACCGATTGATGTCAATCCTAGGACCGGGGACAAAGCGTCCTCCTAGAGATCGTTGGATATATTGAACCTTGTAGTCCTTGAGGTTGATGCCCCGACTAGAAGTTCGAAGGCCACACCTGATTCGACGGTTGCAGTCGTTCATTTGAAGACTGTATCAGATAAGGAGGATGATATAATTGGTTGCTCGACCATGCTAGTGCCAAGGAAAGAGCCTTTTGATCGCTAGGCAACAAAGGTGGGGGTCGAGGACACTCTCGTACCCGTTGTCACAAACATGAATGTGGATCGACGTGCCTGGTGCGGGAACCGAGGCGAGAAAAGTCATTACTCCTACAGACGTGGTCATGAAGGTGGATCGTTTGGTCGATCCGTCGGCATCCGTTAAAGGAGTTCACTTCACTCCGATGATTGTATCAGCAGAAGGTGCCCTTACTCTTGAGGGCTTGTACACAACCAGCGAGGGGGAGCCCTTGACTTGTGACATATCCAACAAAAGCCTGAGTATTGAATCTCAGATGCTTAGTTCACAGGGGTAGGGTGATGATGGTACCCACACCAAGGGGGTAGGAGAGCAGCTTGCGCCAACGCTGAAAATCTAGCCGGCTCCTACTGACGAGGTTGGAGTTGATCCCCCTGTCATTAGGGAGGTTCCATGTCCAACTGCCGCAATTAGCTCCCTCGAGTTTCCTCTGGTAAAATACCCTTCTTGCATTACGAAACTCGAGTAGCCTATGTTACTCATGTTTCTTCTCTTTTAACTACAAGTGTACTGGTCCCTCATGCTTCAGAGTCTGCACCTGCTGCTGACGGCCGGATGATTATTTGCCACAGCCTTCACTAGATGTTTGCTGCTAATATTAGCCTTGCCTCGACGGCAACCGAATCTTTTGGTAACATACTCTTTGTTCTCGTTGACGACTTACAACGTCTTGCAGGCAGGCCTAGACCTCCTTTATGGTGAAGGCGACACACCCCTTGGTGTCATCAAAAGGATATTGGAATCTATCGTCAACAACGTAAAGATAACTAGTGGTGATGTCCAAGAAAAGACCTTAGAGAGGCTCTTGGGGAAATTTGAGCAAACCGCAGCAAAATGGTACACCCTCAGGGAGGGCGTTCTTACTTCTTTGGCGAAGGAAGAGTATGAGTTTCTCCTTGCTTTGAAGACTCGTCAGTGGGACAAAGTAAATGTATGGTTAGAGGATGTTCGTGCAACTTGGCTAAAGTTCCAAGTTGATCAGAAAGTTGCGGCTCAAACAGTAGAGGACCTTCGTTCCCACGGTTCCGTCGTTACTCGATCCGTTGTTACTCAAGTGATCAAGCGGCTTACCCAAGTTCTTCGGGAGCGGGAATCTGAACAGGCCCACATCAACTCTGTACTGACAGTTGCTCGTGAGAATGTCGACTGACTTCAACTTGATGTCTTGGGGGTCAGATTGTGTTCGAGGAAGCTGGGAAGGCATGGAAAATGGAGATGGCCCCTAATGAAGGCGTATTGAGGGACCAGGCCGCAATGCGCGCTCTGGAGAGAGGTGAAAAGAGCTATGTTCCCTAGCTACCAAGCTTCGTCAGTGCGTTGAGAGGCAGTGTTGAAGAGTCCTCCCTTTGCCACACTTTTGTAATTTTGTAATAGGCATTCCAGAAATCTTCTCTTTGTGACTTGCAGACTTCTTTGTATGTTTAACATGTTTCCTGGATCTGTAAAATAAAGTTCTTGCAATAGTACTATTACAATTTGTTCCAATATAATCCAACAATTGGAGGGATTTCGGCATTGCTTATCGCCCAAGTCTCGAGATGTGCATCCTTCCAGAGGTAGTACCTGAAAAACATGGAAGGACACAAACAAAATCGACTATCATAGGTTTTTGTTAACTTAATAGACTATGATTTTAGGTGACCCGATCTAGTTGCCTGCCTATTCAGGGGGAGGTGGACATGATTGGCTAAAACATCGATCCTAAATATGTTGTTCAGAGGTGTAGTGTTAACATAACGTAAGAAATTACTATCAGAGGTGGTACTAAAAAACATGATAGTAATCTGGACTTGTCAGAGGTGTGGTGTTAATGTGACAACAGAATGTTTGTAGCACAGTCAGAGGTACTAGTTAACGTGACGAAAGGACTTTTGTGGTTACCTCAAAGATTTATTGTTAACATGAAACAAGGAGAGCCGTAAAACTTCTAGGAGGGCTATGAGTTAAGATCTGTCAGAGGTTTATTGTTAACATGACAGAGATTTCTCTTCTGCTAGTGGAAGATATTCGTGGGAGAAGGTCTATCAGAGGTAGTACTGAAAAACGTGATATACTTACGATTCTGGAGTTAAGGGAGGGCTGAGGTTACCTCATTTAGGTGGCAATCATAGGTGTTGCTTGTTAACGAGATCGTTCGTTGATGGTGTCGGGGATCAAGTGTATCTGACAGTCTGCAGGATCACGTCGGGAATTAGGCATGTCCGACTGCCCGCAAGGGTGAGGTGTCTGACGACCTCAAATGCAGTATACTAGTATTTCTTCAAGAGTTTGTCATGGACTAGCATCACAAAAGAGTCGTCACTAGGCTCGGAGAGATAGTAGGCTTTATTAGAGTGTACATGACAGCCCTTCTCTTAGTCGCAGAGGGGATAGGATTACTGAACTATAGGCTAGTGGGCGATAGATTGATCACCACTAACTCGCCAACCTGAATCAAGAGGACTCTGTTTGCTGCTCCTATGGTATGCAGATCGTCGCACCGGAGGGGCACCATGTTGGCGGTAACATTTTTATGTTCATGTAGATTGACCATCTTAGCGTCTACCAATGCCTAGATATTGTCCCTCAGCACATAGCAGTCTATTGATGGTACAAGCAGTACTTTGAGTCGTCAATACGCCCCACCTCGTCGGGACGTCTTGCCTCTAACTTCATTTGGTTGCCCTTGACAAGAGAATGGAATATTGGGGCAACCTGACCGTTCCTAGATATGGGCCTAGCCTAGCTCTCTTATGTTGAGTTGGCGGCAGTACTACTTTACCTTTCTGACTGAAGGAGGGTTGTCCTTGTGGCTGCTTGTTGCTACCTCCAGGAAACTTAATTCTGAAAGCCTCAAATTTCTCAGCGGCTCGTTCGGCGCTGGTGGCATCATTCTTGAGCTTCTTCCACATTGTCAGTTTCAGTTTAGTAGCACCCAAACAGAAATTCACGGTAGGGATGAAGTTGTTTCTGCATGTGTCCAACAACATACGCTCTAGTACGTCCGAAGGGCTTGTGAGAGAGATTATGGAACCGCTTAATAAAATCCTTCGCAAATTCTCCCTCTTTATGTACAGTGGTGATCACTGTAGACATGGTTACCCCTGTATCCTATTCATAGAAATGCTTGAGGAATTGTGCTTCCATATCTTTCCAGGAGTTGGTGGTGTCGAATGGGAGACTTCGGAACCGGTGGAAGGTGACTCCCTCGAGAGTGTCGATGAACAAGCGCACCATAATGGCATTATTCTCCATCACCTCTTCGAATTTAGACCATAAGTGGTAGATATAATGGCTGGACGACGTGTTTTCATATGGGTAGAGAGTAGGAAGTTTGAATTTGGAAGGTTTTGGGGCATCATTCCATTCGGCAAGGTATGGTGTGACAACCCTTGTGAGCTCCTTAAGTTCACCATTGTGAGCGAGAGACTCCAATTTTGCATCCAGGCAGGAGATGTCGGATTCATGCTCCAATGTTGCCGTCGCGGATGCTAGATTTTCTGCTACTGACATTCCAGGTTCGGCTGGTAGGTACTGGGGACACTACTTAAACGGACCGCGTTGACCCAGTAGCAATCAAAAGGGCCCTACCTACGGACCAGGTGAAGGACAATGCGTGCATCCCAAGCTAACATGTCACCTTCAAAGGAAGAACGCTTAGCTGAGTCTTCATCCAACTTCGACGAAACAAATTCAATATGCGCTTCATCTTCCACGACCCCCTCCCCCTCCACTAGGAATAATTGACTTTCCGTCAACATGGCCGAATGACGCTCTGATGACGTTGCGCAACGCTTGGAAGTCATAAAGTGGTGCAGTTTCTCGGGACGTCGCTCCGATGACGTTGCGCCAACGGTTGTCCAGATACTCCTACCTTCGGGATCGACGCGAACTCCAGCTAGTTGTGTTGACGGAAGCCATGAAAGGTTCCTCTTCGGTATATGATGTCCTCAGGTGATGTCGCCTCTTATTTGTTTGTATTGTCGTCGGTTCAGACAATCGTCCGAAGACTGACCGGCTTACGGGTGTGGGGACCGCCCTACAACTAGATGTCACATTAGGAGTAAAGCAGCAACAGCTGATGGTGACTTGGTGACAGCATCCTTGTGTCGAAATTTTATGCTTTTCGATCAAGCATTCCCACGAGTCAGTGGTAGTCCCGGCTTGGCTCAGTAGGGCTGGGTGTTCTCAAGCGATCCTTCAAAGACGCACGGCGCATGATCTCTATCGAACGTCGCCCACTCCCAGCAGGTGCATAATAGCATGTTTCCTCGCATATGGTTATCGGTATAGCTACCACATAGTGATACAGGGCTCGGATCCGGCTGCGAGCATCCCCGCATGGCTCGGACTTTAGAGTATCATCAACAATCAATGCCCCACTCACTTGTCCACGCCATTAGTTTGAACGAAGTCCGCAATGCTAACACCGTGGGGTTCGAGCAGTCGAGTAGCCAGCTCGGTCTTCTAGAGAGGGAGCAAGTTGGCCCAGTTACGAACCATGACAATCCTGCGAGGTAGTTGCCTTCAACGGGACCCACCGCTCTTTGCACCAAGGACCGCGACAACTCCCTATTGTGCAGAGAACAACCCATTTTCCTTTTGGGACTGTGTTAAGCTTGCGCGGGCTATGCGGTCCATAGAGGACCGCATCGTTAAGGAGTCCCTTGGTTTCCAGAAGACTTGGCGAGTCATCTAGAGCAATGTTACCTTCGTCAGTACTCGGAGGGCCTAGGAGAGCATCAGTATTGTGGGTAGTTGTGGCCTTCCCATCGGCCATCAATGTGGCAACGGGAGCAACTTCTGCGTCTATAGAGACTTCAGAGCTTGTAGTAACATAGTTGGGTGAGAAGTCGATAGTCTTCTGGAAGACACGTCGATGTCGGTATGCGGCCAATGGGCTTGAGTAGTCAGAAGAGATCATCTGCTCGAACAGTTGTTGATCAAATTCCACGACGACCAGGGACTTGATACTGGTCCCAGGAGCTCGGTATCAGAATGCGACACCACTTTCTCGTCGATGGAAAAGTCTTCCCCTGTAGAGTCACCAGCTTGTTCGCCATGGAGAAAATTTACTTGTGGATTTAACACAGGAAACTATTTTGAGTTGGTGTTGACGAGTTATATATACACTTTTCACTGAGTTTTACAATGCAATCATCGCACAATTACAAAGATTCTCAGGAAATATTTCGATAGAATCCTGACTAACGCGGTCATGTGGTCTGTTAACGAGCTGAACCAAGCTGCAAAGGATGAGGAAGATGATCTTGGAAGAAGAAGGAGCACTTCTCGTTTTCTGGTGCTCTGATGCTCTCTCGACGTTTTTTTTAGATGTGAAATTTGTGTTCTGTAAAATTCTATTTGCCTGCTAGCGTGCGAACCTTTTTATAGCACTTGTAGGGGAAGGATCCCGATGAGGGCGTAGGATTGCTTGTTGCTCCCATGACCGATGTATAGATAGCTTGCGATCTCCATTAACTTATGTAGTAGTCGGGCTGCACATGTCACGTCCACGAAAACTGGGGTATTAATGGAATACATGTCCCTTCCTTTTACCTGGAGTGGGGACAAGCCATGTGATTCTGACAATGATGATGGAGATGTAGATGGGCCACGATCATTTAATAAGTCACTCGACCATGATGGAGGCTGATGATGATTGTGAGGTTGGTAGAGTCACGAAGGGGCTTGTGGTGTGCTTGCCTGCTTGGTTGTGGCTTCACCGCCTTGGCGTGGGACCGATCTGCTTGAGGATCGCGGGTCCACAAAGTTTGGCTTTACTGCCTTGAAATTGGATTGGTCTGCTTGAGGACCGTTGGTCCGTGTAGTTTGGCTCATTGCTCTAAAATGGGATCGGTCTACTTAAGGACCGTTGATCCGCTTAGTTTGACTTTATTGCTCTGAAGTAGGATCAGTCTGCTTGAAGATCGCAAACACGGTTACCTCCTTGTTCATAGGGCGCGACTTCAGTCTTGTTAGCAACTCCTAGAAGTTGAGAATTACACTGCTGGTGAACTGTTGTTTAGGGTTGCACGAGCCTTTGTGTGATGTCTCTTTTGTACTAGAACTCTCAATAGCTGAACTCTACTCCATTCCCTTTCAAGGCGCCAACAACGACTTCATAATGATTCACTTAGATGTTTTAATGTACTCTTTATTGTTGCTTAATGTCTTCAAATGTATTTGCTAATGGGATAATGTATCTTACAAAAGACTATGAAAATCAAGCAATCTGATACATGATATGTATTGCAATATGACAACATAGATCTAAATCCGTATCTCCTGGAAAAATACTATCGCAATGTTGTCTCCATTTATGACTTTTGTATTCCAAGCATATGAAATGTTTCCGTGTAAATGATTTTCAGCTTCCTCCTCTTTAACGCCCTACGTTTAATGTCTCCTCCAGTAGTAGCCTATGTTATCATCTGATGTCATATTATTCTCCTTTCTATGTGTATAAGCATTTTAGACTACATAATCTTATCCACCTTCACCCCACCTTCCTACTTATATTCCATTTAATTTACTCCGTCATAGAAATGTTGGCATTGATTTGAGATCACTTTCAAGAAGTAGAGTAATTTGTGAGGAAGAGGGGCATCAAGGCTTTGGTGAAGAACATGATAGGTACTATGGAAATTTTGAACTTCTAAAAACTACATATTTGACATTCCCGCATAGTTACGACGACATATTACTACACCCAGATTTTTTGGTATGTGTATCATGGGACCAAAATAATTGCCGGTGGATAAAGATCCAAGTTGTGTGTCATAAGAATGCCCAATAATCAACAAATATATCCACGCCCAGCACTTTTGGTATGTGTATCATGAGACTAAAATAATTGCCACTCGACAAAGATTCAAGTTTACGCCATAAGAATGCCCAATGATCTTTGATATACAAAGCAAAGAAAAGTAGTATTTTGTAAAAATATCATAACCCAGACAGATCCATGTGGGATGTGCCCATTTCCTCTGATTTCAAACTGTTACCAGTAATATATGATACACAAACTACAAAAGAAGGCATAAATAAAGGCATAACTCAGTACCTAAAAGGCTAAAACAGAAGTAAATGATGCTAAGATTACCTTAAAAATTCATGGGCATCTTCTTCTCTCCCATGCCCAAGATTACTTCCAATGTTTTGTATATGAGATAGTATACCAATAGGGGACACAGGAGACTGTCCTTGTTTTGACTTTGCAAGAAGGCTTCCAAACTCACATGTGAAACACCACTCTCTGCTCGTGCCTGTAAAACAAGGAGATAATTAATATGCAACATATTACTTCCTAAGATACAAAGGACTAGTATATGTAAGAGATCAAGGGAAGGAATAATACATGTTTTGGCATGAAACCCCTGGAGAAGATATGAAGTAAGTGGCCGAGTAAATGCCAGGCATTGAAGCACGGCATTTGCATAACAGCTGCAGTTATTAAAACAAGAATAGTCAAGGCAAATGCTAATCAACCACATTTTCAATAAGGAAGATTGTAGAAGCCAGAACCAGCATGAGTAATTTTGTAAGAAGAGTAATTTAGTAGAAAAAATCAGAAGTCTTCCCCGTATCATACCATAACTTTGCTCCCATGAAATATTCCAGTTATTTTCAGCTAGTATTCTGTGTATCAAAACTTAATTAAAAAGTCATCCTTGTTTCCAAGGCGGTCTTCTTCTTCTTTTCTTGAGACTAGTTTCCAAGGTGGTCTTAGAGAAAATATAGGTAGGAAGTTCAGACCAGGAGGTATGTCATGATTCTGAAGATGTATATGTCAACAGGATCAAATCTGAATAATTGCATAATGAGAAAGAGAGACTGTTTACAGGTAACATGACCTGGCAACGAATATACAACAAGAAAGGACCGAGGAAAGTGATTTTAAGATGTGTCCTTAACATGATTTCATACTAGATTATTTTTAACAGTGCAAAAAGCATATAGAACAACATCACATACTTAAGATCACATGGATAGTAATAGTACTGATTGTAGGAACGAAATAGTAAAGCGTAATACTCTAGAGGGGGGGTGAATAGAGTAGGCAGCGGAATAATGCTAAATAAAAATGTTAGCAGCACAATCACAGAATATTAATCACAACTGAAATAATGTAAAGGCAAAGTTAAGAGAGCAAACGCAAAGACAGCGATGTATACTGGTATCCCTCTGTTGAGGACTAATCCAGTCGGTAGAACTCTTGCTACCAGTTGAATCCACTATTGGAAAAACCGCAAGTTTTCTTACGAAGTCCTTGCAACTTCTACAACGCGAGCTTTGATACGAAGAACTCGTCCAACTTCAAATGTGAAGAGGTATTCTTCAATCAAGCCTTCTGATTACAATCTCTCAGAAACTTCTAGACCGTACCGCACTGGCAAATTGACTAGAGGATTGTAACTGGCTTGGGATCTGAAATTGAAAGCTCTAGAAAACTCTTTGGAAGACTGAAAGCTTTAGATAGAGAGAAGATTGAAAGTGAATGAGTGAGTTGAAATGATCGAAATCCTTCTCTATTTATAGGAGTTCCAAAGGCAGACTTCTGTCAGAATTCGGACAGAATTCGGGCAGAACTCTTTGAGCAAATCTCGGTCAAATCCGCAACTGCAGGAGGACCAAGTTCCAAAGATTCAAAATCACAACGGCCACTAACCGAACTCTGGCCGAACTCTGGCCGAGTACTGTCAGGGTTAGGTTAGGATTTTAAAAATAGGTTTTGGTGATTTTTGAAAACCTTTTTGAAAACCTTTTTGTAAACATTTTGATAGATCATTTTAAAAACATTTTGAACTATTTTGGGGATAGCCTATTTGCCAGTACGACTCGGTGTACAACATATTCCTAGACTCAAATAAAATAAAAATTACATTGCATAGGAAATACAGACTTGAGTAGGCAAACAGATCTTCAGTCTTGAACGGAGTGGATAGCCAATCTTGCTTATGTCCAAGAAACCGAGATGTCCCAACTAGCTTTGTATATCCAGACAGAGTTTGATCAATTATTAAAATCAGGTTGACCATATGACCAATGGGCCAACAATCTCCCCCATTTTGATAATTGACAAACTATGAATGATATAACATTAAGCTTGTTCAAAAAGAATCAAAACGTGAAATTGTTCATGTCCTGTATTTAACTCAAAAAAAATGTTAGATCTTTTAATTTTCTCCCCCTTTGTCACTTAGCAAAATAATTGCACAAGAGAAGGCTCCCCCGCATTTAATGCAGAAGGCTCCCCCGCAACTAATGCATAAGGAACAAATAGTGAGAAAACATAATAAATAAAACATAAAGAGTAGATATACATCATCACAGGCATGTAAAGTTTCTACAGATTATCATCACAAGCATGCTATTTGCTCTAAAGAATATTATCACATGCATGCTATTTCACAGGCAGTTTGTAATGAAGAAGCAGTATAAAGAGATAGTGCTAAAACAAAGTGCTGAAATAAACTGAAATATCATAAAAGAAACACCATAAGCATGTCCATGATGATAAAAGTACTGAAAGCATACTACAAAGTGCTGATAAATATCAAAAGTACTGATAAAAAGAAATACTGATAAAAACTTGGAATGTTGGAGCATTTCCAAGTATACAATAAAATGTCACTAAAAAATCAAATCACATCTCCTCATCACTATCCTCGTCATCATCATCATCAGCAGCTCGGCTAGCATGACCGGAAGGATCGGGTCGGCTGCTGCTGTTGTTTGAATTGGTTTGGAAGCAATGAAAGAGAAGAAGCTCTCGGGTTCTGGATATATACACAGATACCCTCAACCGAACTCGGGCCGAATTCGGTCAGAGCTCTGGCCGAATTCGCCTAGGGTTCTTCAAAGTTGATTTTTGCCACTTCTTTTTCATTGTCTCATTTCAAATATTTAATTCAAAGATTAGTTATTTTAGCCTTCAAATAACATAATTAATAATATTTTATGAATTAAATGTCGTAACACAGCGACTGTCTCAGATTAGTTGTAGGAGTACTGTCCCAGCTGACGGAGGTTCACCAGGGAACTCTTAAATACCGCTTCGCTTCAACCGTAGTTGTGGTGACAGACAGACTCTTTATTGGCTTGTCTCTAACACAGTTTTTGCGTATTGAGATATAATCATAAAACAGAATCAATTAATATTATTGACGTCCAAAATTCCTAATTCTCGACGTAAATAATTGAAACGATCTTCCGCTAGAGGTTTAGTGAAGATGTCAGCTAATTGATTTTCAGTATCTATGTACACAAGGTTTATATCTCCATTTTGATGATGATCTCTAAGAAAATGATGTCTAATCTCGATGTGTTTAGTACGAGAGTGACATACTGGATTCTTAGTCAAATTAATAGTGCTCGTGTTATCACAGAAAATGGGAATATGTATGTAAATTAAATCATAGTCTTCTAGGGTTTGTTTCATCCACAAAATCTGAGCGCAACAACGTCCTGCGGCGATGTACTCAGCCTCTGTTGTTGATAGGGCTACAGAATTTTGCTTTTTACTAAACCAAGAGACTAAAGCTTTGCCTAAGAAATGACATGTGCCACTTGTACTTTTTCTATCAACTTTGCATCCAGTAAAATCTGCATCCGAATAACCGATAAGGTCAAAGGATTTAGTTTTGGGATACCACAAGCCAACAGAAGAAGTGCCTTTAAGGTATCGGAAGATACGCTTAACTGCGGACAGATGTGATTCCTTTGGGTTAGCTTGAAAACGTGCACACAGGCAAACACTAAACATTATATCTGGACGACTAGCAGTTAAATAAAGTAAACTACCAATCATACCTCGATACTTACGTGTGTCGACTGGCTTGCCTTGTTCATCTGAATCAAGCTTTATTGAAGTTGCCATTGGAGTGCCAATAGGTTTGACATTGTCCAGATCGAACTTCTTTAGCAAGTCTTTTGTGTACTTGGCTTGATTTATGAATGTCCCATTATCAGTTTGTTTGATTTGCAATCCGAGAAAGAATTTCAGCTCTCCCATCATGCTCATTTCAAACTCATTCTGCATACACTTAGAAAATTCTTGACACAGAGATTCATCAGTTGATCCAAATATAATATCATCAACATAGATTTGAATTAAAAGCAGCTTGCCATTAAAAGATTTAATAAATAGTGTAGTGTCAACCTTCCCTTTTGAAAAACCGTTGTCAAGTAGAAAAGAGCTTAGACGATCATACCAAGCACGAGGGGCTTGTTTTAAACCGTAGAGAGCTTTCTTCAACTTGAAAACATGATCTGGGTTTTTGAAATCCGTGAAACCTGGAGGTTGTGCTACAAAACTTCTTCTTTTATAAAACCATTTAAAAAAGCACTCTTCACATCCATTTGAAAAAGTTTGAAATCATGAAAACATGCAAATGCACATAACATGCGAATGGATTCTAATCTCGCAACTGGGGCATAAGTCACATCGTAGTCGATACCTTCTTCTTGATTGTATCCTTGAGCTACGAGTCGAGCCTTATTACGAGTCACTAAACCATTCTCATTCAGTTTGTTTCGGAATATCCAACGGGTGCCAATGACCGGATGATCAACAGGCCTGAGAACAAGTTCCCAAACTTGATTCCGTTCAAATTGGTTTAATTCCTCTTGCATAGCATCTATCCAAAAACTATCACTACATGCTTCATCAATAGTTTTGGGTTCTAGCTGTGAAATAAATGCAACACTAGAAACAATATCTCTACAGGATGTACGAGTACTTACTCCCTTGGTAATATCACCAATTACCAAGTCCTTTGGATGATTAGCTGTAAACCTTTTCGCTTCATTCTGAAGGTTGCTGGTTCCTGGATCTTCTCTAGGAGGTTCAGCTAGTGCAGAGCTTGGTTGAGAATCAGCTGGAGTTGAGCTTGGTACAGATGTATCTTCCTCATTGTCATCAATTGTCATTTGATTCAATTCATCAAAAGTGACATTGATTGACTCCTCGATGATCATGGTACGTTTGTTGAAGACTCTGTATCCTTTGCTCTTGGCCGCATAACCTAAAAATATACCTTCATCGGCCTTTTCATCAAATTTTCCCAAATTGTCTTTTGTATTAAGAATAAAACATTTACAACCAAAAATTCTAAAGTATGAAACTGAAGGAATTCTATCAAACCATAACTCAAATGGAGTCTTCTTCGATTTGGGTCGAATTAGAACTCTATTGAGAACAAAGCAAGCTGTGTTGACAGCTTCAGCCCAGAAATATTTGGGTAGATTAAACTGGTTTAACATCACTCTGGCCATTTCGGTTAGAGTTCTGTTCTTACGTTCCACAACTCCATTTTGTTGTGGAGTCCTAGGGCAGGAGAACTCGTGTATAAAACCGTGTGTCACAAAATTGCTCAAAATCAGCATTCTCGAATTCGCCACCATGATCGCTTCTAATGCGAGTGATCATGTAACCTTTTTCATTCTGAACTTTCTTGCAAAAGGCGACAATTTCGGATAATGTATCATTATTGCGTGTCAAGAAATATACCCACGTGTATCTAGAGAAATCATCTACAATTACGAAAGCATAAAGTTTACCTTCGAGGCTAGCAACTCTGCTAGGACCAAATAAGTCCATATGAAGCAATTGTAGAGGTCTAGTAGTACATACTGCGTTAACTGACTTGAAAGTGGATCTGGTAGCTTTGTTCCTTTCACATTGACTGCATACCGAATCCTTCTTGAATGTAATGTCCGGTAAACCGCGTACTAGCTTCTTTGTGGATAATCTTGATATTGTATCCATATTAGCGTGACCGAGTCTCATATGCCACAGATGACTCTCATCACTCTTGGCCATTAAGCATCTACCTGAAATGTTAGTTTCTTCTAACAAATAGAAAACATATATATTGTCTTCCCTGATACCTTCAAAGATAGTACTACTAGTTGAGCTATCAACTATAGTACATTTGTCTTTGCCAAAGTTGATGCCATAACCATGATCAGCTAGATGACTTATGCTGAGTAGGTTATGTTTCAACTCGGTAACCAGACAGACATCCTTAATTACAGGATAGGGAGACTTACCAACATCACCGATACCAATAATATACCCTTTCAAATTATTACCGAAGGAGACATAGCCTTCCTTCTTTTTCTTCGACAGTGTTGCAAATAGGGTAGCGTCACCGGTCATATGCCGTGAGCAACCGCTGTCGAGGATCCATTTGCTTCTAGCATGTGAAGGGTGTTCCACCTACAAAACAGTTTGCAGATGAAGCCTTTGGTACCCATTTCTTGTAGGGTCCTGAATTGTTAGCTTTAGGTATCCAAGCATAAACATTTAGATCTACAAGCTTTCTCATTCTACATGCAGATGATATATGACCAATGAGGCCACAATAATGACATTGTGCATGTCCAGTGTTGAAAGCTGAGTGGTGTGCATGGTTGGTAGGTTTGGATCAAGGTTGTGGAAAGCGCTAGGCGCTAGGCGGAAGGTTGTCGGGCGGGTACCTTCCGCCTAGCGCCTAGCCCGCTTAGGCGGGTGCCTAGGCGGCCGCCTAGATCTAGGCGGTTCAAAAAGTAAAAAGAATAAAAATATATATATACTAAAAATGCATTTAAAAATTCATAAAACCCCAAAACATGCATAGTCGGGCGTCAGGGTGACTAGGCGGGCACCTAAGCGGGCATCGGGCGGGCACCCGACGCCTAGCGCCTAGGCGCCGCCTAGGCGGTCTAGGCGGCCGCCTTTTAGAACAGAGGTTTGGATTTTCTAGTATAGAAGAAAGCATACCTATAATCTTGTTTGGGCTTAACCTTTTGGGGTAAAGGTTTGATAGGGTTAGGTCTGACAGTGTTTGGCTTGGAAATGTTCCGATTTCTCGGTAAGTGACACGTGTTAGGGTAGGAAGCAGCAAGCTCAGGCTGTTTTCCTAACCTAATTTCCAATCTTTTGGAAGTGTCATACAACTTAGTATAATCAGAGGTAAGTGATTCCATTCTGATTTGTGCACATTGAAGACTTTTCTTCTCTATAGAAAGTTCTTCCTTGAGTTGGTCAATAATTTTGTCTTTCTCTTCAGATGACTTGGTAGTCTCGTGTAATAAGAGCTTTATTGAAGAAAGCTCACCAGACTCACTAACATTACTTCTAACCTCAGCTAGTAGGTCGATAAGTCTACCTATTTCACCTTTGTACTCTTTGAGTACCTTCTTAGAAGTCTGATACTTACTACGCAGTTTCCTGTAATCAGTCATCAGGTCACTGAAGGCATCTCCTAATTGCTCAAAGGTGAAGTCATCATAAGTATCAACTACAGGTTCAGTAGGTACCTGATCGGATGCCATAAAGCATACGTTTGCAGCGTCTTCTGATTGTTCGTCTTCTGAGTCGCTGGCTTCACTTTCATGCCATATGCTGGTGTTGGCATATTTCCGTGATGTTGATCTCTTCAGGTTCCCTTTTTCATACCTGTTGCTCTTCTTGCTTGATGATGAGTTTGTGGGACAATCCTTCTTCATGTGTCCCTTCTTCTTGCAACCATAGCAGACAGCATCTTCTTGGTACCAGTTGTTGCTGTTGTTCTCTTTGACTCTCTTCTCATGTCTCATGAATCTTTTGAACTTCCTTGCTAGGAGTGCTTGATCTTCAGCATCAGATCCACTGCTGTCTGAGTCATCTTCAGCAGCTTTTCTGTGCTGAGCCTTGAGGGCGATAGTCTTCTCCTTTGGTGCAGGCTCTTCAAAATCTTGTAGCTCCAGTTCATGAGTGAGTAGCTTACCCATTAGTACTTCGAGGGACATAGTTGTGAAGTCGTTCACTTCAATGATTGCAGTAGCCTTTGGAATCCAGTTCTTGGTGAGAGCTCGCAGGAGTTTGCGAATCTTTTCATGGTTACTGTAATCTTTGCCTAGGGAGGACAAAGGATTTACAATATCCAAGAATCTCTCGAACATTTGTGTAACTGTTTCGTTGGGCTTCATTTTGAACGCCTCGTACTCTTGAGTAAGTCTGCTGACTTTAGATTCCTTGACTTGAGTCGTGCCTTCATGTGTGACTTCGAGTAGCTTCCATACTTCATTTGCCGTTGTGCAGATAGACACCTTGTTAAATTCAGTTCTGTCTAAAGCACAAAAGAGAGCTTTAATGGCACGTGCGTCAAGACTGACCCTTTTCTTTTCTTCCTCTGTATATCTGCTATGGAATTTTTCAACTAAAACTCCATCAACATTTATACGAGGTGGCTTTTGATAGCCATCAAGAACAATGGACCATAAATCAAAATCAAGAGATTTCAAGAAGAAACTCATCCGTGTTTTCCAATATGTATAATTTGTACCATCAAACAGTGAGGGTCTGTTTGTGGCCTGGCCTTCACTTGTGAATTTCACAGTTGCCATGTGTTGTGCTGTGTTCTATATAACAGTTAATTAAAAAGAATAAATAATTGCACTGTTACCTTTGCTTCACCTGTAACACCCGCTCTGATACCAATTGTAGGAACGAAATAGTAAAGCGTAATACTCTAGAGGGGGGTGAATAGAGCAGGCAGCGGAATAATGCTAAATAAAAATGTTAGCAGCACAATCACAGAATATTAATCACAACTGAAATAATGTAAAGGCAAAGTTAAGAGAGCAAACGCAAAGACAGCGATGTATACTGGTATTCCTCTGTTGAGGACTAATCCAGTCGGTAGAACTCTTGCTACCAGTTGAATCCACTATTGAAAAAACCGCAAGTTTTCTTACGAAGTCCTTGCAACTTCTACAACGCGAGCTTTGATACGAAGAACTCGTCCAACTTCAAATGTGAAGAGGTATTCTTCAATCAAGCCTTCTGATTACAATCTCTCAGAAACTTCTAGACCGTACCGCACTGGCAAATTGACTAGAGGATTGTAACTGGCTTGGGATCTGAAATTGAAAGCTCTAGAAAACTCTTTGGAAGACTGAAAGCTTTAGATAGAGAGAAGATTGAAAGTGAATGAGTGAGTTGAAATGATCGAAATCCTTCTCTATTTATAGGAGTTCCAAAGGCAGACTTCTGTCAGAATTCGGGCAGAATTCGGGCAGAACTCTTTGAGCAAATCTCGGTCAAATCCGCAACTGCAGGAGGACCAAGTTCCAAAGATTCAAAATCACAACGGCCACTAACCGAACTCTGGCCGAACTCTGTCAGGGTTAGGTTAGGGTTTTAAAAATAGGTTTTGGTGATTTTTGAAAACCTTTTTGTAAACATTTTGATAAGTCATTTTAAAAACATTTTGAACTATTTTGGGGATAGCCTATCTGCCAGTACGACTCGGTGTACAACATATTCCTAGACTCAAATAAAATAAAAATTACATTGCATAGGAAATACAGACTCGAGTAGGCAAACAGATCTTCAGTCTTGAACGGAGTGGATAGCCAATCTTGCTTATGTCCAAGAAACCGAGATGTCCCAACTAGCTTTGTATATCCAGACAGAGTTTGATCAATTATTAAAATCAGGTTGACCATATGACCAATGGGCCAACACTGATGGCATAAGCACAAGAACTTGGCCAAAAACAGCATCACAAACATATTGAAACACAGAAGTGGTGGTTCACACATTCTGGTAGATGGAAGACCAGTTTGAGCCTATTCGAGTCAGGGTCGAGTCTAATTGAGTCTTAGGGTTTTAAATAACTTTGGTTTCTTTAGTAGGTCTAAAGATAGGAATTTATTTATTTGATTCAAGTTTCGATTTTGTCTCTATTTGAAAACTTGTATACCAAATTTAGCATTTGTTTTTACCCGAGCGGCAGTCAAACGTGGGTGGGTGGGGGGGTGGGGGGTGGGGGGGGAGGGGTGGGGGAGGGAATATGAGACGCCAGAGGAATGATCTGTCAGACATAAGTGTAGTGGAAAAGAACAGATGGACCAAATAAAATGTATATTGAGATATATAAAAGGAACTTATGAGTCCAAATGGATCCATTATCATTAACTACCTCTCCGAAAAAGCTCACATGGCAGTCCTATGCCAACCCTAAATAGTTCTTAAAAAGAACATACAAGGTATCAAAGTCATGTCTAGAAAACAACCCCTGGTGGTGCATATCATGGTACCAAAAGCGTTATCACCACCTCATCCCTCTAGGAAGGCGTTGCGCTCCAAAATCTGCTAGTGTAGAACTGATAGGGGAAGGTGCTATATTGTCTTGGTGATAAAGACGAAAAAGGAAGGAGGTGTACGGAAATTCCTTCGACCACCTCCACTAATGTTGGGCGATTGTTCACCTGTGTCGGTTTGGGGTGCGGTCAGCAACATTTTAAGGCATGAAAACCATCAGAATTGAACAAGAGGGCGGAGTTACCGAATGGGAAGTTGTTCTTGATGGTTAGGTTTAGGGTTTGTCTTAAAATTGAAAGTTCTTTCTTGATGGCCAAGTCTCTGTGGATATAAAAAGTGATGCGCTCCAATCATTTAGACAATGAAGAGTTAATGAATTGTGAGAATGGTGTGTGAAGCCAAGGATGTGATGCCTCCACATACTATTCCTTGGTGCGAAGCCAACCCACCCTACTTTTCTTTTCCCCTTCTCTTTGTTTGTTTTGTTGCTGTCACTGCCTAGTTTTCTCCCGTTTCCTCCTATCGAGAGAAAGAACCCCTTCCCCTCTTTGTATTACTGTTGTACCTGTCTACATGACAGTCACAAAACAACCTACAGCTTCCCCCTTCTTGTTCAGCCTGCCAGCAACCATATACCAACAGCCCTTTCTCTCATTGCAAACCCTATGGCCCTAAATCCCTTTTCTTTCCATCTTTACATCACCTACACAAAAACCCAAATTGTTACTCCACGTATAATTTCAAAATCCAGGCAATGGTTCGAGTTGATTATCAGATCTTGGACGTATAGACTTCGAAGAAAAGGATCGTCCTCCTACAAATAAGGAGTGTGTGTTCTTGATTGTGTGATTTAATTTCATAATCCTTAGGTAACTCTAACTTGTCTTGTCATTTAGTTTTGTGATTTTTAGAGTTGTTTATTGTTATCTTGCAATTACGATTGGTCATTGATTAATTTTTTTGGGATATCTTGCATGTCATTACATCATTGACCAATCTAGGTTACCTTTAGATCTTAACTTGCATTATATTTAGTATTGGTTGGGTTAGATCGTTTGCATGATGAAAAGTGATGCGAAGTGATATGAACTAGAGACGATTATAATACTTATATAACTAGCATAGTAGGCACGACTTTAGGGATGGTTATGATACTTACAACTATCCTAGGAGGCAAAACAGTAGGCCTAGGGCGATTGGTTAAGTACTGAGGCTTCGGCATTCGATGGCAATCATGACTCTCGGGTTTTTATTGATTGGTTGTCTGGTTTGGACTCTTACAACTACATGAGCAATGAGCATAGGATCGTGCTCATTGGGATGAAGTTGTAAAAATCATCCAAAAATTACTAGGCTTTTTAGAGGAACATTTTGACCGTTTAGGGAGAGTATCCATAGAGAAATGGGATGAGATAAGGAGGAGTACCATTCTGATTATATGAGCAGGTTGGTGTGACATCATCTTTGTAGATACTAAGCTTCATGCATACACTCTTAAGAAGCTAAGCTATCTCGCCCTGAGATTCGCAAGTTGGACAGATTACCAACAAAAATCCAATGTTATAAATTTCGCTAGGCGGAATCAGTGCGCCGGAGGGCCGCCTAGCGCCTAGGGGGCCTAGGCGGCACCTAGGCGCCCAACTGATTTTTTTCCAATATGTATAGTAGTATAGGTATACATAGTTTGTATGTTATAATATTAACATAAGAGTTAATATTCTCCTGTGGTTAGCGAGATGGGTATAAGTCAAATGTGTTTTGGTGAATGGTTGTGGGTTCGAATCCCGCGTTCAACACTTTGTGTTTTTTTTTCACTCTTTTCATAAAAGAGGAGAGAGAGAGAGAGAGAGAGCAACAGCAGTAGCAGCAGCAATAACATAACTCTCCCTCTCCTCTCCCCATCTCTCCCTCTCCCTCTCCCTCTCCCTCTCCTATCCCCATCTCTCCCTCTCCCTCATAGTAACCATCACCATCACCACAACCACTAGCAGCAGCCACCTCCGTTTTTCATTTCAGAAATTTCATAACCCCAACCCTAAATTTTGAAGTCTAATTTTTTTTTTCAAGTCTAATTTTTCAAATTTGATTTTTTTTTCAAGTCTAGTAGCAGCAGCAACCCTATACCTAAATTTTCAAGTCTAATTTTTTTCAAATGTGAATTTTTTTCTGATTTTTTTCTCAAAATCATACCCGCCTAGGGCTGGCTAGCGCCACCTAGGGCCGCCTAGTGCCTAGACAGGCCGCCTAGGGGATTTCCGGTGCGGCCGGAGGCCGCCCAGCGCCTAGGCGGCCGCCTAGGCCGCAATTTAAGGTTTGACCTGGTCCCGCTAGAGATGCCCCAAATATGATGTCTCTTGAGATTATTAACTGATGGACTAAATGAATCCCATTTTAACGATCTAGGAAGCAGGGACATTCTAAAAGCAGTGTTGTCTATTTTATGTCCTCGCAGCAGATATCAGGCACAACATGGGGGGGGGGGGGGGGGGGGGGGGGAGGGGGGGTGTTGAGAGAGAGGAAGAATTACAAATACAAATTTCAAACTACTTTGAATATACACTGAATATAGAAGATACTCTTTACCTATTTCCACAGTTGGTAAGGCCACAAGGATGCAATTCCACTTTTTCGCAATTGTAGAGCTTGACAAAGAGATCATATGGAAAGAGCATCTGAGAAGAGAGCATCTGAGAAGAGAAAAACATGTAACGCAGTACCATAGAACCTAAACCTGCACTGGAAATATATATATATATATATATATATATATATATATATATATATATATATATTACTTGAGCTTACTTATTGGATGAACCAATACCTTGTATTTACGGGATATATCACTTTTGGGAGCTGATAAATGACTTTTTGGAAGTTGTGAAGACTTAAATTGCTGTACAACTTTCCTAACAGATGTCTTTAGGTCAGCAATACCATTTGGTACGAAACCAATACTCTCAGATGATTTTGAAGGAAGTGTAGGAGCAATGTCAATATTTGGAGATGCATTATGTGAAACAGATCGTCTTCTACCACTAGAAGAGAGAGGTGAATGTGGTTTCAATGTTTTGGACTTCCCTAAGCTTTCATCATTGCACCTCCCACTAAAAACAGGATTTGATTTGTAAATTTCCACATCTTTGAAGTCCTTAAGGTTGGACTGAGTAGAACCTCCAGAAAATGTACTTCTATGAGAACAAGTTTTAGTCAAAGAACTTCTCTCAGTGGTTGTCATCTTGGAAAGATGTTGACAAGAGTCAGCATTCAAATGAGTACGATCAACCTCACACTTTAAAGCATCCTTAGAAGGCCCTGAATGTGTACCACTGTCAGAACTAACAAAGTTTGTACCTTTAGGCCCACTAGATCTGGCGCACTCATAATATTTTGCTTTACAAGTGGACATCATTTGCTCAATATTACTTGTACAAGACGAATTATTCACAGATAACCTTGCATTATCAAATTGAGAAAATGGAACTCCTGTAAGCTTCGACTCACTAGCATTTGATGTTGCTCTAGAATCATCTGGGAAACTAACATCAGAAGAGGCTTTGCCCACTTCGGCGTAATGAGGTGTTCCTGAATCCTCCCTGGCAGAAGCATCATCAGACGAGTGGGAAGGGGAATAGGATGCTGATGGTGGTGATGATGAAGATAAAGATGAAGAGGACGAGGAAGATGATGATGATGAGTCAACCAAAAAGTCTAAGCTGCTCTCTGTTCCAGATATATCCATTAAAGTTTTAGTTTCTTTACTGCCATTCTCATGAAAAACATCAGGATTGAACTTGGATTCAGATGGTAGTCTCTCTGGGAGTGACTCAACTGGTTTAACCTGAAACTTCCCATCAAACTCTGAGCTGTTCTCACATGGATTAGATTGATCAATTTCTAGTCCCTTCAATTTGGAGGGAAATTCCTGGCCACTAGAACGATCATCTATTCTTGGAGGATGGCATTTGTCCTTATGCCCTTGTCTCCAATGGATAATCTGGCATTTACCAGAACTGCAATAAATCAAGAAAAAAGGTGAACATTTTGAGCATCTAATATATTAAAAGACTTTGGAAAGGCATGAATTTTTAAAATCAAAGTCATATGCACCACAGCTAGCACTAGCATATTCACCAAGGTAACTTGAGCCTTCCATGAAATCCATAAATAGGTTTTAAAAAAAGGAATACTTCGTATGCATACTACTATATTGAAAGAAAACTATCATGTGAACGCAACTTATGAAGCAGAAGCAATTTGTGCGTCCTGCTAACTTAGTCGTTCCAAGAAAGAATTACATGGGTTGTATTGGATATCATATATTCAATTTTAAGGGTCAGAACTGAATATCTAGGTCAGGATTAACTTATTAACTTTATAAGAAGATTTGGTCACTGGTCTTTTAGTCGCTACAATTGTCTTGAAGGTCTATTGACGACGCAATTCCCTATAGCAAAGTTTATCATTTACAATTACTTCAGCACACTTTCCTAGTCAAAAGTATTTATGTGGTTGCTCCTTGGTTACATGAGCTACGACCAAAAAGTTGGCTCTTCCTATCTGCCACCAGACCTTTGACATTTTAAGGCAAGTTCTGTCACTAGGCCTTGAGGTTTCATGGCAAGGTCCCCTCTCAATCATAGTCGAGCATATGTTAGCTAGGAGCCTAGGAATTTATACATCAGCTCATTGAAACTTGACATCAATCAACTGACAAAAAAACACGGACAATACTTCCGTTAAGTCCTCTGGTTGTTAGGTCAAACTCCAAATACATCACTATTTTATTGTTATGTCAAACTCCAAATACATCCCTATTTTCATTGTAAAGGTTTTACACAGCAACGATGATCTGATTATAGAGATTAATGAACATCCATACAAATCAAGGAAGAAGCCATTCAAGGGTTTCACTCAATAACACTATTAATTTATTAAACATAGTGGAATGCTAGTATTTCACAGTAGAGATGCACTTAAAACATACTTTGGTAACTTGGTCCTTCTAAATTTTGGAAGGCTTGTACTTATGGAAGAACTTCTAAAAAAGTAAAGAATTTTTGCTTGGTAATACTACCGACTATTGTTGGAAATAACATTTAGTTTACTGTCCTGAAAAAGTTTTGAATTGCCCCCTCGTAAGCTAGCTTAATATTCCCACAATTGATGGATCAGTCACACTTGCTGTCTCGTAATATAGCTTTGCTTATAGTAATTGAATTAGGTACCTTTCATAACATTCAAAAGGATTTTTTGTTTTCCCCTACCAAATGAGATAACTAAATGAAGACAAAAGTTTAAAGTGCTTATTTCATTAATCAATTCCCAACACATTGACGAAATCAGTATAATTCCTTTACATCCCTACCACAATTGGATTTACCAGAACAATCAAACCCTAACACAATCAGTTAATACACAAATTTCGTAGTCAAGAATCAACTAATTCCAACATGTCCCTGCCACAATTGGATTTATCAGGAACCCTACCCCTAATCCAATCAGTTCATACACAAATTTAGAAGTCAAGAATCAAGCAAAATTGATGAAATACAAAATAAACAGCTCACCAGTATCTGACAGACTTGCATCGAGCACACCTCGTGGTGGTATGCCTATAGCAAACAGCACACTGCGGCGGCAACGACGGAACCCTTTCCCCTTTGACTACTTCTTCGACCGCCGCGATCGGAGATGGCGGGGGAGGAGGCGCGTAGGCGAGGGCGTACGCCTCCATCTCCGCTCGGGCCGACTCCTCGGCCGCGAGCCAGGCCAGCCGCCTCACTTCTCAGCCCTCGCCGCCGCCATCCTCCATCTCCGGCGAAAAATAATCAGGAGGGCTAAAGGGAAGATGAAGAGGACCGCGAGGAAGGAGAAGCGGATGGCCGAGCCGCCGGGGAGAAACCCTAGATACGCCCGGCCGATGGGCATTAATAGAAAGGAAGAGGGCTTCTTCTTTGTCTTCGCATAGATGAAATCGCTCGCTCGCTAGCTCTGCCGATCGATCGATCGATTGATTGATGGCTTCGAATCGAATCGAATCGATCGAACACCAGGAAGGAAAGAAGGATGGCAATAAAGTAAACAAGTAGTAGTAAAATTCGATCCCACAAGTTCAATTTCAATATCTATTCTTTCTTTCCAAATTCGTACACAGAAGACGGGAAAGGAGGAAAAGGAGTGGAAATTGTGTAAGATGTTCCTCCGTCAGCAGCAGGTTAATTGACTTTTGGGAACAACGAGGAGACAACGTTAGTAGTTCTTTGTCAGTCGGTTTAGATTAACGGTAGTTATGCTGTCCTGAAGGTGGATGGTAACGCGTGACGCGTATAGAGAGCAAGTTCGTTCTTGGTTCTACTTTCTAACG
>JANAVB010022595.1:2563408-2619199 GCA_029216955.1 Iris pallida
TAGAGTTGACCCATGGTATGGTTATTTGACTTAAGTTAGATTTAAGTCATAAGCCATGACTTGTGATTAAACCTTAAATCAATGACTAGCCTTAAAGCCCATAGGCCCACACCATGAAGCCAAACCCTAACCCTAATCAGCCCATGGCAGCCAACCTAGGGTTTTCCACCCTATTTAATGCCTCTTCCATTTGTTCTTGCCTCTTTTATTATTTTTTCTCTCAAGCTTTGAAGAAAGAGGTATAGCCATCTTCCCCAATCCATAACTTTTCTATTTTAGCTCCTTTTTGGCTCAAACCACTTGCATTAGATTCTAATTGTCTCCCTCTTGCTGTTCATGGAGAGTATTCTCAGGCTTGGGGCATTTGGAGAAGTTTGCTAGCAAGAGGAACCCCCCCATTTGAGGCTTTTCTTGTATTTTGACACCAATAGGTAAATCAATGTAAACACCATTAAAATTCTAATTTCTTTGCATGTAGACCTATCCCTAGGTGTCCTGGTTCTGTAGGTATGCCTAGACCTAGGTTTTGTGCCCATTTCGTATCCAAATCGACACGTATCCAATAGGATACCAAAGTGTTTGGGAAATGCCACATAGGAATTTAGTTTACTGTTTTAGGAATGTTTTTGATTGAAATGATAGATCTAAGTGTTGTTCCTAGGTTTTCATGGGACTGAGCTTGTAATTATGTCGTATCGTGTCGAGATCTGGACACGAACATGCTGTTCTGACACAGTGCACATTGCCCTGCTACTCAGGGGCAATTACTCACTAGACACGCCACTAGGACACGGAATTTCGACACACAGGTCGGGGCTGACACTGACACGAGGCTCCCCAAGTTTCACGGGTCCTCGTGTCGTGTCGGACACGCATTCGTGTGTGCAATAGGTCACACACTGCACTGTTCGCGCGGGAAGAGGCCACTGATACGGCTTTCGCCTCGCGTGTAGACACGACTTGGACTTGTGTTAGGAACCTTAAACCCTAGCCCTACACCCCCTCTTCGTGTGTGCACGAGCCCATGGGTGTTCGTGCCCTATGTTGTGCGCAATCGTGTACAACACGGCTGCACGAGGCCACGTTGAGACCCCAATTACTGTTTCATTATTTTCATTGTTTGGACACTTCGTGTCCAGTTTTCTGGACACGAATGGACCCCCTAGACAAGTGTACACATGAGGGACACATCAATATGCCTGATAGTTGGTTTTCCTTAGGTTTTGGTTTTCGAAATGGAAAAAATTCCTATTTTCTGATATACTGTCGACTGATACCACATTGTTATTTAATGGCCTGAACTTTAATTCCTATTAATCTGTGTTAATTGATGTTTAAGTTTCATGATTGGTCTGGGACATGTGTATTAACCTCTGTTAGTTCTAACTTTCAAATTAGATAGGTTCTTGCTTTGAGAAATGGGATTTTGGCATTAAGTTTGGGTTTTCAATGTATGGACTGATACTTCAGTCGAATGGCTCCTTCCCCATATACCAGAATTGATTTCCATTCCTTCTCTAATTTTTGATGTTTAGATTTATATTGGTTTCATGCTTGGATTGATTAGTTAATGAATTTCAAATTGCTCACTGTTTAAATCTAGTTTCTAGTGTTAACTGTCATTTTAATCCATATTTAACTGACATGAATCCTAAAGTGAGATTTGAATCCCATTCTCATACCTGAGTTGATTTCCCTTCCTTAATCTAATTTGGATGTTAACCCCATTTTTTGTTTTGATTCACTATTGTTATAATCAGAACTGGCATGGGCTATGGATGTGTTAATGAGGTTTGGACATGTGAAATTGTTTTGATTTGGGCAATGACATGTTAAGCTGATTTTTGATTTCCTATTCTACTCGATATGGCTGATAGCTAATACATTGGTTTGCTAAAAAAAACTAGAAATTTATATCCTGAGTTATTTCCAGAGTTCTTAAGTTAGTGCATTGATTTTTTCTGACCCTATATCACCGCTTTGTAATGGGTTAACTCTTCAATACCTGAGAATTACTAAATTCCTTTACCTGAACTGGTTTTCTTTCCTTTTTTGCCTTGGTATGTTGTTTCCAGTTAACTGAGTTTCTAAGTGTCTTCACAGATTTTACATTGAGCACTCACTGTTTTCTTCACTGATTTTATGTATTACTGCACACTGTTCAGGATTCATCACACACACCTACACATTTATGTTCTTGCCACACTCTCATATGTCACACACATGACACTATACACAACCCTTAACACTCACTGATTCTTCTCCTATTTTGCCACTGTTAGTATTTCCCAGAATTCAGGATCACATGTGACACTCTCATGTTCATGTCCACATCACTCTCTCACCCTTAGCTCATCACCCTTACACACACTCACCCACATCCTCACTTGGCACACCCTCATGTATAATCACCCACCTTCTCATCACACACACACACAAACTGGAAACCTAGGACTGAAACTAAGTTTTACTAAACATGTTAACTGAACACACACACATGCTACACCCTAACATTCTCACTGTTAACCTATGTAACTGAACATATATGCAGTTTATGCATACACACCCTGTTTTCGCATTCATGATCCAATTCCTAGGTTAAATTCATATGTTACATGCTAAATTGATTCCTGTTATATATATATTATGTTGGGATTCCAAGCTCTGAGTTTTGACTGGTTTTGATGTATTGAGAGTGTAGTTGACACTCACATATGCAAGTGACTGAATATTTCCTATCTTTCCTGTTTTCCACACTTAAACCCAATGCCAAGTTAAACTAATATGTCATCCAGTTCATTCCATTCTGAAATATAACTTGTGTAGTTGTTAGCCATTGAATTCTGAACACATTACATGCTCTCCTCTATCTCTCTCTCATATATATACTACGCATGGCTAAATGTGTTAATGAGGTAAATAGAGTTTTCCTATAGTTATATACATATATGATATAGGGCCTAGTGTTGAATTTTCTTTTCATGTACACCTCCATATTCACACACACACATAGCTTTACATGTTAGTTCCTTCCTCTTATATATATATATAATGTTGATTATGCATGAATGTGATGTACCTTGATATGTGACTTGTGTTGGTTTGTATAGCCTTGTGATTGGTGTGTGATTGCTAGACTAGGCTTGGTTAGGCCTAGTAAGACTTATTAGACTTGTCTGGGTTAGATTGACCTAGTTTGACTAGTGTAGTTGACTGGAGTTGACCAAGGGTTGACTTTGGCCTAGATTGACCTAGAATCATGTAGAATGCATAGTAGGACTTCATTATATCATTTTAGACTTGTTGTGACCTGTACAGTTCTGATTAGGAGCCAGACACCTCTCCTCGGACAGTACATTTCATCCGGACACTCAGATACAGGCGAGTACATTCTCTGATCATTTTATATCCTGCTTAGAATTATTTCCTGCATTAAATTACTTTACTTGATACTGTCACATTGGTCACACGGATTAGTACTATATGATCCCTTCTTGAGATGTTATCCCTTCAGGGAGCATCGGGTACTCTATGTTCTGTGTGTTTCACTTACATGGCGTATCATATGCTTCTTTCGTTCTTTGATCACTTGTGACATATACCCTTATGATCACAGAGTCTTTTCTGAATCCTTATCCCATTTATTGGGTCTATCAGAATCCCCATTTATGGGACTACTATGTACCACCCTTCGGGGGCTTATCACCCTTTGGGGGCATATCACCCTTTGGGGGCATATCATCCTTTGGGGGCTTATCACCCTTTGGGGGCATATCACCCTTTGGGGGCTTACCACCCTTCGGGGCTGTTACATAGAATCATAACATAACCTGGTTGGATCCTTGTGTATTAATTGGGGGTACGGGGGAGTATAAATAGCCATGTGAACAATTCCAAAGTAGAATAGCCATGTACGTCTCTTTAGTATAGCCATGTACAAATCAAGCCGTTCACATGTCGACTTTGTGCTCTAAATCACTAGTCACTGGTAGCTCTTTACTTATAGTAGATATTTCTATTACAGTTCTCTCTCTGTTTACACACTGCATTTCTTCAGTATCTATATCTTACTTTACTGCATGATTATATTTTCTAACCTGCTATGAACTGTTGAGATGTATTGTACTCGCTCCTGTCCTGACTGGACATGTTTAAAATATTACAGAGGACGAGGAGGAGGCCTGGGAGGATACCTTCTACGGGACAGCTCTAGCTGAGGACATCAACCCCCCCCCCCAACTGCCTAGACTAGTTTAGTTAGGCCTTATCTTATTTTTATGTTGTCTTGAGACTGTTTAGCTAGACTTTACTTCTGTTCAGAGATGTTGAGTTGTATATATTCTTTCATATTCAGTAGCTGAGATATGTACTCTGGATATTTGCTGGGATATTACCTTATGTAGAACCCTAGAGGGGGGGTGAATAGGAAAATTAAATATTAACTACAATAATTGATACAATAAAGACAATTGAAAGTAAAGAGTAGAAAGATCAAACGCAAGGATGTATCCTGGTATCCTCTTTTGAGGCAGTCCAGTCCCGGAACTCTCTCCGGCTTTAATCCACTATTTAACTAAATAGTACACACGAGTTTGGATCCGAAGAACTCGCCAACTTCTACACGAGTTTGGATCCGAAGACTCGCCAACTTCTACACACGAGTTTTCTTACGAAGGCTCGCCAACTTCAAACAAAAGAGAATGAGAACTTGTTGATCTTCTAACACATGAAGATCGAAATGTACAACTCTTTAATACTCTAGCACTTTGGGAGAGGATGACAATGAAAAGCTTGGAAGAGTATTAATGGTGGAGCTCTTGGTTGTTGGAAAATTTATGGAAGAGTTGGTTAAGAAGCTCAAGAGAGAGAGAGCTTTCTTTTATAAGAGAACCAAGAGTTGGTGGCATTTAATGCTCTGAATACAGACAGACCGGCATGCCGTCGGTATGCAGCGGCATACCGTCGGTATACCGGCCAAATAGTAACGGTCATATTAATGACCGTTTGAGAGCATTAAATGCGGCCATTAATGCTAGTCAGAGCAATTCAAAAACCAAATATTTGAAACTCGGTATACCGCCGGTATGCCAGAGCATGCCGCCGGTATGTCGACAATTTGTCACAGCAAGTTTTGAGTTGCTAAAAACGGTATACCGTCGGTATGCCGGAGCATGCCGTCGGTATGCCGACAATTTGTCACAGCAACTTTTGGGTTGCTAAAAACGGTATACCGCCGGTATGCCGGAGCATGCCGTCGGTATGCCGACAATTTGTCATAGCAACTTTCTGGACAAACAGATCGGTATACCGCCGGTATGCCGGAGCATGCCGTCGGTATGCCGACTATTCGACAGCAACTTTCTGGATGCCAAAAACGGTATACCGTCGGTATGCCGCTCTGTATGTATTTGATTTTTGACTTTGTTCTTTTTACTGTCATCCGTCCTTAGGTGTTTACAGAAATACCTAGACCAGTACAGACTTGAAGACTCTAAGCAGGAAGATGTCGTCTTGTGCAGGGAACGCCGGTAACTGCTCCAGTCTTCAAAGTAAAGAGATAGCGCTTGAACGGAAGAACTCCATGTAGTCGATCTTCTAAGAATATTTGAATCTAAAGCACAGAAGACTAAACTACGAAGATGCTGTTAATTAATCAAAATAAAATGTGCCAACAAACTCCCCCATTTTGATAATTGATAAAATAGAGAGATAGCATCTTCAGGGAGTAGCTCCCCCGTAGGTAGACAGCTCCCCCTCAATACAATTTCTCCCCCTTTGTCACTTAGTCAAAGATGGGGATAACAACAGAAAAAGTGCATAAAGAAAATGACACGAGTATATAAAGAGAAGCATGCATTAATATATTGAAGTAAGAAGTGAATACATGCTGGACCCATACATATCATACTGATAATATAAAAGACTCTCCACAACGAGAGCCGGACACTAGAGACAACCATAGATAAAGTCCCCGAAGGACAGCAAATAACAAGTACCAACCACACACCGGTCCCCGAAGGACCACAAAAGACAACATAAAAACAGACACATAAAAACTAAAACACCCATAACACAAGACCATCACTCAAAAGGGAATCCATCCCTACTGTCACGACCCGGTCCCCAAATACTTGGGTCGAATCGGATCATGCCCAGCCTGCACCGTTGATGAGACAGCGGCAGTAAGCTGTAATCCATATGCAGGTGATCAACAACATTTGTAACTAAATTTTCCACAATATATATTTAAACGATAATTCAAAATTTGTTCTGTTACAAAGTTTCATAACTTGAAATAACAAGAAACTAATAAACTCCAAACTAAAGTAGCATCTATGGAGACGCCACAACATCCTCATCAGCTGGAAGTACCGCCGGGTACAAGTCAGGATCGTAGTAGCTATTGATTAGCATCTCCAGGTCATCAGAAATACCTAAAATGTTGTCTCCAGTCAGGAGGGAGCAAAGTACAATTTATGCAAATTTTAACAATTAAAATGATAATTAATATCATGCACTTTTAAACAGTTTTTAAAGATGAAACAATTTTGAAATACAGTAAAGTGATATGAATAGGTAATGAATATGACCGGATTGGGTTACAGTAGTATCCTAGCGATACGGTATGGCTTGTCCCCGTGTGAAGAGGGGAAAGCTAATACAGTCAGTTATCCTAATTTTTGGATTTGGTCATATCCACTACTCTACTCCCCCAGTCCCCAACAGTACAGTCAATACTCTCGAAAGAGTTCGTGTTTAACAGTGGTTTAAAATTGCAATGAAATGATTGTTAAAATAATCGTAAATCCACATAAATGTACTTGCCTTAAATTTAAGTTGGACGAGTTTGGTTCTTCAGGATTTGAACAGTCACCTCTCTTCTTTGAAATCCTACATTCCGGAAATTATGTCTCAGAAACCACAACTCTAGAATCTAGTTACAATCTCTAGATTTTGTTTCCTAGTCAATTTTAATCTTGTATTTAATCAACACAATCAGAACACGCTTTTCTAGTGCGTTACAATTAAGGAAATCTAAATTTATATTTTATTTCAAAAAAACTTGTTTTTATCAATTTATTGGAAAAAGATTAGTATTTTATATTTATACATAAAATATATATTTCTTTTCTTTAAGTGAGAAAATCATGAATTTCTAACTATTTAATTAATAATATTAATTAATCCTACGTATTCACAATTCCAGAAAAAAATCCACAACTAATTTCCTACTTATTACAACTTACAAAGATAAACAAATGAGCTTATGCTCTTACATTTCCATGAATTAAAATAAGAGAAATAAACTGTTAGTCTTGTAAATTTACCTACAAAATTAATAATAACTAATAATTAAGAATAAAATAAAATGAGTCTCAGAACTGGTCCAATCTTCATTTACAGCTACTCTGCCTCAACGTCCGGACAAACCGGTGCGTTTGCATTTCACTGGGGCCCATTGACCGGTATGGTCGTCGCCCAAAAATCCTAATTGTAAATATTTCTGAAAACGATTTGAAATTCATTTATAAAATTTGGGCAGCATTCCCTCTATATTCGGGATAACCCAAAACTGGGAAAATGTGCCACTATCACCATTTATAAATCTCATTCCAAAGAAAACCCATTATTTTACACCAGAATGCACCAACAACATATTTCCGAAACGTAATCGGAAAACCCGAAGTATTATCGGAAATCCCGAAACTAACTCGGAATATTCAAAGTAAAAGAACCAGAATATTAAAACTCGAAAAATCCGAATTAAACACCAATCCTCAATCCCAGAATTATTTCCAAGTAAATCTCGGAAATTCCGAAGATATGAACCACAGAACACACAAAGTCCAGAAAACCACAGAAGTTCCGAATCCGAAATTTTTCCGAAACAAATCTCGGAAATCCCGAGATTCCGCAGAACATGGAAAACCACACAGAAAAATATACATAAGCATTTCAGAAAATCCGAAAAGCTACGTCTACCAGAAAATCGAATTCCCGAAGGAAATCGAGGACCAAATTATCATCATGGACTACGACGGGGACGAACTACTGTGTTTACACAGAAATTACCCAAAAGACGGAATCCGAAGGGTAGCCTCGGACTCGGAACGGAAACGGGATCGGACTTGGGAACCGGGCACGGGCACACACGGAGGGAGCGCCGACCGGGGAGCCGCGCGGGTCGGTTTCGGCGGACGGCCGTGCGGGATCGGGGACGCCGGGCTGCGGGCGAGCGGCGGCCGGGACTAGGCGCCGGTGGGGCGGCCGGGCTAGATCGGGTTCTCCGGGAAGCTCGGGGCCGGCGGCTAGGGCTAGGAGTTGGGGTTGGGGAAGATGGGAGGAAGGGGATGGTTGATGGAAAGGAAAGAATGAGGAGAAAGGGTTTTATAGGAGGGGTTGATGTCGGTTACCGGAATCCGAAGGAGCGGCCGGTCACGGAATCGGAAAAGAGGAGCCGGCGGTTAAGGAGCTCGGCCACCACCGAAATCCTTTCGGTTTCTCTACAGAGCATTTAGAAAGAGAGAGAGAATGGAATCATTTTTTAATGGGTTAAAGGATTGGTTAATGGGTGTTTTAAAGCTCCAGCTTCAAAGTGTGCTGGACAAAAAGTTTAATGGAATGATTTAATGGCTAAGTTATTAATGGGTTAATATGGGTCTTATAACTAATGTTTTGGGTAATAAAGACATGGGCTTGTGGGCTTTAAGCCATGGACTAAAGGCTCAAATGGTTGATGGGCTTGAGCTTAATGTAAAAATGATTTTAGTTTCATGGGCTTTAAGAAAATGATTAAAAGCTTAAATAAGGAATGGGCTAAAATGAGGAAATGAATTAAAGATTTAATTTAGAAAAATTATAACTAAACATTTTGTAACTCTAAAAAAAATATTAATTTAAAATATTTTTTAGATTCAAATTGGGTTCGGGTCTGGGCCAGACAAACAAAAATCCAAGTTCATTATTTTCAAAAGAATTTTCTATTTAATTAAAATTAATAATAATTGCAATCACACATTTAAAATAATAATAATAAAAATAATCACTAGACAAATTGCGGGTTTCACAACCTTTCCTCCTTAGAAAATTTCGTCCTCGAAATTTAAGGATAGGTAGGGTAGGACAGGATTATCACAAATCAAGCAGGTACAAGTACTGTGCTCGTAACTCAGGTCCAACAATAAGAATTGCCAAGGCAGTCGTGAATGAGACGTTCAGGGATAAGTTTTAACTATGTCGCCATCCACGTAGAACAAGAATATATAAAAGCGAACCAAAATACACGAGGTTGATCAGACCATCATGTACCGGTTCTGATTAGACAATATATTAGTGGATGCATCCAATAAGATACTGTCATGATCAAGCTCGATAGAGAAATAAGCTTGCAAAACTAGGCTAACTTAGCAGCATTAGTCAAGTTTAGAACGAAAGATAATGATTGCAAGAAATATGAGTTATGGGGTGGCTCAGAGTTTCTGATCTTCTTCTCACCTCTGTCTACGCTTGCTATTGGCTTCTCTGGTACTGTAAAGCTTGATTTATTCTTCAGCTCTGAATGGTCCAAAACATTACCCGGATTCAAGATGCAATTTCTGAATTGTGAAATAAGGATGACGTTGTGTACACTCTCAAGATTAGCTGGTAGAGCTAACTGTGTTTTACTTCTCAAAACTTTAAATGGTCCGATGTACTAGACTCAACTTTCCTGCTCTGCCAAAACTGGTCGTTCCTCTGGTAGGAGAGATATTCACACAGACACTAATTCCTTCTTCAAACTTCACTGATCAACGACTACATTTAATCCCAACGCTTCTGTCTATCTTGGCAATCCTAAGCTTGTCCTTCATTATCTCTTCTGCGTCAGTCACCATCTCTAGATCCAACAGTACTCTTTCTCCTACGTCGTCCCATGTCAATTGTATACGGAAACAACGTCCAGAACTTCAGATGATGCTAACGTGGTAGTTGTTGTAAGAACACTCTACCAAAAATAAATAATCTTCTAGATTCCAAAATGCAAGATCCTTGGCATGTCTTCAAACATCTGGATTGACCTCTTTGATTTTCCGCCAATTTATACTCCTCGTACAATGCTGTCAACTTCTAAATGAACAAATCAATTTGTAGGGAATAAAGTGATCTGATTTAGTCTGTTAGTCCACAAAAATCCAATTGGTGTTCTTCCCTCCTTGGGAACAGGGTAATCCTGATACAAAATTTATTGTTTATGTGTTTCAACTTCCACTTCCAAATTGTCCAGCTGCTGCAACAAGCTTGCTGGTTTCTACTAAACTCCTTATGTTGACCAATTAAAATATCTAACTCCATACTTGGAATTTGTCTTTCTTCATTCTATAACACCAATTAATGATACGCATGTTCCGAGACCTTTTTTTTTTTTTTATTTTTAGAAAGTGTGAGATACTGTGACTGGTGTGCTTCTTTCATCAGCTCGTTCCTCCAATCGCCAGATGGTACGCAACCTCGTACCATTCTTCAGAGCTCCATCATTGGAGAAATCCTCAATTGTTTTCTGCTAACACTTGATCTCTAAATGTACATCGTGACTTGTCTTGAAACTGAGTCTCCTTGATTTTGTCCATCAAAGTCGAGCATACTTGCAACTTCATCAATTCTGAATTAGCATCCAGCTCCACCCTTCTATTTCCAGTCCAACTTCCTGATGTCTTCTAGCAGGTTCCGCTCCTTGGTTAAAACTTCACCATCAATATCAACTTCCACATTTTCTAATCGGTATTGCAGATCGATATTGAAATCAGATTCAGTCATATTCGTTGCCTAATGTCCAGCTCTTTCTGAGTGAAGACATATTTCAGACTTCTGTAGTCCGTATATATATTTTCACTCCCTTTCCATAAAATAATATCTTCAAAATAAGTTCCAAATTATATGTGGGATAGCTCTTCTCATGAGTCTGTAATTGCCTAGATATGTAAGCAATTATTTCCCCATGTTATTGAAGAACGCAACCCAATCCTTTTTCAGAAATATTACTGTAGATTAAAAATCACCGATTCCTGCGGGTAGCGCAAGGATTTGTGCAGTGATAAACCTCTTCTTCAGCTTCTTAGGTGCCGCCTGACAATTCTTCGTCCAGATGAACTCTTTATTCTTCCGATTAAGCTTCGTCATCGGCTCAGCAATCTTGGCGAACAACTTCCGGTATTAGTCAGCCGTAACCTCAGCTACTAAATCTTGGGTATACCATTTCTCCACAGTGGCTATCTTCTTGAGATTCTTCGAAATTTCTTCTCTTGTGACAATATGGGCAAAACCACCTTGTCTAAGAAAATTCACTTTTAGTTAGCTTTTCCTCTTTCCAAAACTTTTCTCATATGCTCTTCATGCTCTTCTTCAGTCTTCGAGTATATCGGAATGTCATCTATGGAAAAGACAACAAACTGATTCAAATACTCATAAAAGACTCTGTTCATGAGATTCATGAACACAGCAGGAGCATTTGTCAGTCCAAACGACATGACCAACAACTATCCTTATTTGAATGCCGTTTTGGGAATGTCTTCTTTCCTGACCTTGATCTGATGGTAGTCAGATCTGAGGTCGATCTTGGAAAAACCTTAAGTCCACTCAAATTGATTCAAACAGATTATCAATCTAGGAAAAAGGGTACTTGTTCTTCAGTGTCCGATAGTCGATACACATCCGTACTATTTCATCCTTCTTGGACACAGGTGCTCCCTAGGGTGAAGCTCTGTCTTAAAGTCTTTAGTCCATAGTTCTGATCCTTCATCTTCTTGGCTTCCTTCAGGTTGACTCTATAGCATCCCTTAGAGATAGGAAAAGAGCCGAGAACTAGGTCAATGGTGAATGTCTAGAGTAATCCAGAAGATATATTAGAGAGGACATCTACCATAAGATGTAACTAAGATTTTTATTCATATAAGAGTATTACAACAAAACTCCCATAATTGATCTAAGGACATCTTGTTACATCTTTAATAGATATTGCTACTCAGCAGTCTTAGGTACTATTCTTCATGGCTCTGACTCTTGCATGAGCAGTCTCCAACTGCTTCACCTTCTATGATCCTTGAGTCTGCTTCATGCCTTCCTGTAGTGGGTGTAGTAAGCATGGTCTGCTGAACATGAAGAGAGTCCTTAGGTTGTTGCATAACAGTTGTTGCTGGAATAGGTGCTCTAGTTTGACGGAAGGGTAAGGGGCAATTCTTTACCCGATGTTCAGCAGATCCACATGCCAAACATTGCCCCAATCTCTTGCGACAAATATTGGCGAAGTGACCAGGCCTTTTGCAGAAGTTGCAAACCAATAACTTCTTACGACATGACTGCCGGGTAGTAGAGTACTTGATAGGGCCCAAATATCTTCTATATTCAGGGTTATCCTTCCTTGGACGAGATTCCGCTCCAACTTGGTTTAGGATAGCTAAGGTGACGTCGTTGACGTTCTTCATGACTTCTCTCGTGATATCCATCTGTTCTTGTTGGGCTTCAGCTTGAGCTTTCTGGTACTCCAGGATTTCTTGAAATAGAGCAACCATTTGGGAGGTGTTTGCTGGTACTGGTGGAGCAACAGGAATGGGTACTTCCCCAAGGAAAAGTAACCCATTTTGAGAAGAGGTAGGATTTGCCAGTGTAGTGAGAACTTCACTAGATGAATTATGGGGATGATCAAACAGCTGGTGGGGTGTAAAGCTTGGATTTGGTTGAGGAGGCGGGGTTCGATCCGGAGATGACACCTCATTGACAGCAGGATTGGTTTTGTCAGTGGTCATTCTCTGGAAGGTTTAGGATGCAAACATAAGCAAGGTATCCTACCAGTCTATAATTAAACAAAATATTTATCATATATTTATATACCGGTCCTAGGTTGTGGCAATTTAATGTTCTAGTGTTCTATTTGTTTCTAACATGGTTCTCCTAAGTTGTTATTTAGACCTGCAAGGGCCACCACTAAAAACATGTCACGACCCGGTCCCAATACTTGGGTCGAATCGGATCATGCCCAGCCTGCACCGTTGATGAGACGGCGGCAGTAAGCTGTAATCCATATGCAGGTGATCAACAACATTTGTAACTAAATTTTCCACAATATTTATTTAAACGATAATTCAAAATTTGTTCTGTTACAAAGTTTCATAACTTGAAATAACAAGAAACTAATAAACTCCAAACTAAAGTAGCATCTATGGAGACGCCACAACATCCTCATCAGCTGGAAGTACCGCCGGTACAAGTCAGGATCGTAGTAGCTATTGATTAGCATCTCCAGGTTATCAGAAATACCTAAAATGTTGTCTCCAGTCAGGAGGGAGCAAAGTACAATTTATGCAAATTTTAACAATTAAAATGATAATTAATATCATGCACTTTTAAACAGTTTTTAAAGATGAAACAATTTTGAAATACAGTAAAGTGATATGAATAGGTAAATATGACCGGATTGGGTTACAGTAGTATCCTAGCGATACGGTATGGCTTGTCCCCGTGTGAAGAGGGGAAAGCTAATACAGTCAGTTATCCTAATTTTTGGATTTGGTCATATCCACTACTCTACTCCCCCAGTCCCCAACAGTACAGTCAATACTCTCGAAAGAGTTCGTGTTTAACAGTGGTTTAAAATTGCAATGAAATGATTGTTAAAATAATCGTAAATCCACATAAATGTACTTACCTTAAATTTAAGTTGGACGAGTTTGGTTCTTCAGGATTTGAACAGTCACCTCTCTTCTTTGAAATCCTACATTCCGAAAATTATGTCTCAGAAACCACAACTCTAGAATCTAGTTACAATCTCTAGATTTTGTTTCCTAGTCAATTTTAATCTTGTATTTAATCAACACAATCAGAACACGCTTTTCTAGTGCGTTACAATTAAGGAAATCTAAATTTATATTTTATTTCAAAAAAACTTGTTTTTATCAATTTATTGGGAAAAGATTAGTATTTTATATTTATACATATAAATATATTTCTTTTCTTTAAGTGAGAAAATCATGAATTTCTAACTATTTAATTAATAATAATATTAATTAATCCTACGTATTCACAATTCTAGAAAAAATTCACAACTAATTTCCTACTTATTACAACTTACAAAGTTAAACAAATGAGCTTATGCTCTTACATTTCCATGAATTAAAATAAGAGAAATAAACTGTTAGTCTTGTAAATTTACCTACAAAATTAATAATAACTAATAATTAAGAATAAAATAAAATGAGTCTCAGAACTGGTCCAATCTTCATTTACAGCTACTCTGCCTCAACGTCCGGACAAACCGGTGCGTTTGCATTTCACTGGGGCCCATTGACCGGTATGGTCGTCGCCCAAAAATCCTAATTGTAAATATTTCTGAAAACGATTTGAAATTCATTTATAAAATTTGGGCAGCATTCCCTCTATATTCGGGATAACCCAAACTGGGAAAATGTGCCACTATCACCATTTATAAATCTCATTCCAAAGAAAACCCATTATTTTACACCAGAATGCACCAACAACATATTTCCGAACGTAATCGGAAAACCCGAAGTATTATCGGAAATCTCGAAACTAACTCGGAATATTCAAAGTAAAAGAACCAGAATATTAAAACTCGAAAAATCCGAATTAAACACCAATCCTCAATCCCAGAATTATTTCCAAGTAAATCTCGGAAATTCCGAAGATATGAACCACAGAACACACAAAGTCCAGAAACCACAGAAGTTCCGAATCCGGAAATTTTCCGAAACAAATCTCGGAAATCCCGAGATTCCGCAGAACATGGAAAACCACACAGAAAAATATACATAAGCATTTCAGGAAATCCGAAAAATGCTACGTCTACCAGAAAATCGAATTCCCGAAGGAAATCGAGGACCAAATTATCATCATGGACTACGACGGGGACGAACTACTGTGTTTACACAGAAATTACCCAAAAGACGGAATCCGAAGGGTAGCCTCGGACTCGGAACGGAAACGGGATCGGACTTAGGAACCGGACACGGGCACACACGGAGGGAGCGCCGACCGGGGAGCCGCGCGGGTCGGTTTCGGCGGACGGCCGTGCGGGATCGGGGACGCCGGGCTGCGGGAGCGGCGGCCGGGACTAGGCGCCGGTGGGGCGGCCGGGCTAGATCGGGTTCTCCGGGAAGCTCGGGGCCGGCGGCTAGGGCTAGGTTGGGGTTGGGGAAGATGGGAGGAAGGGGATGGTTGATGGAAAGAAAAGAATGAGGAGAAAGGGTTTTATAGGAGGGGTTGATGTCGGTTACCGGAATCCGAAGGAGCGGCCGGTCACGGAATCGGAAAAGAGGAGCCGGCGGTTAAGGAGCTCGGCCACCACCGAAATCCTTTCGGTTTCTCTACAGAGCATTTAGAAGAGAGAGAGAATGGAATCATTTTTTTAATGGGTTAAAGGATTGGTTAATGGGTGTTTTAAAGCTCCAGCTTCAAAGTGTGCTGGACAAAAGTTTAATGGAATGATTTAATGGCTAAGTTATTAATGGGTTAATATGGGTCTTATAACTAATGTTTTGGGTAATAAAGACATGGGCTTGTGGGCTTTAAGCCATGGACTAAAGGCTCAAATGGTTGATGGGCTTGAGCTTAATGTAAAAATGATTTTAGTTTCATGGGCTTTAAGAAAATGATTAAAAGCTTAAATAAGGAATGGGCTAAAATGAGGAAATGAATTAAAGATTTAATTTAGAAAATTATAACTAAACATTTTGTAACTCTAAAAAAAATATTAATTTAAAATATTTTTTAGATTCAAATTGGGTTCGGGTCTGGGCCAGACAAACAAAAATCCAAGTTCATTATTTTCAAAAGAATTTTCTATTTAATTAAAATTAATAATAATTGCAATCACACATTTAAAATAATAATAAAAATAATTACTAGACAAATTGCGGGTTTCACACCTACTCATCAGCCGGATCGTCATCATCACCCTGAGCTTGCTGGAAGGCGCCTAAAGGATCAATGCCGTCAGGGTACATAAACCCATAGGCATTGGGGTCAGAGAAGCGCGGGGCCGTGTACATGGGATCCTGAAGATTAAGATCCAGAAAAGCATCACGGTCTTGAAGAGTGCGCTAAATAAAGTACCCCTGATCGTGGAAACGAGACTGGATCAGGGCGCCAAGTCCACGAGTGTGGGCCCGCATCTGCTCCTCCACCTGGGCCATACGCATATCAAAGTGATGCTGAGTGAGCGGCATATAACGGCCCGAAGTAGGAGGGGTAGATATGGGAGCAGCAGGAGTGGATGCCGGTTGCTCTTGGGAAGATGAGGCACGGGAAGTAGAGGCGCCAGCAAGGGTACGGGAGACAGCAAGGTATGAGGGGACGCCATCCGAGGAGCAGAGAGATAGGTCAACTTGTTTGGCCTCCAGAAGCAGAGTGATAAGGGAGCCATAGTATAGGTTCTGCTTCCCCGAAGGCAGGACACGCCGGAAGAGCAGAAGAAGAGTCTTCGGAAAGGAGAAACGCTTCCGGGCGTAGAGATAATACATGCAGACGAGGGCATCACCGGTGATTGCGTCATAGTTTCTGCCCTTAGGAAATAGAGTGTGGCACACTATCCGATGGAGCTCATAGTAAAATGGCTCCAGCTGGACAGAGAGGGCCGGGATGGCAGGAGGGTTGGGACCCTTGCAGATGATACAGCAGAATTTGTCGAAAAGTAACGCCGCCGAGGAGTTGAGAGCACCCAAGGATGGTAACGCTTCCCCTTTGTCCGGGATGCCCAAGATGTTCTCCACTTCCCGAGATGTTAGACGGAAGTGACGGTCATTGACCATAGATTGAATGGCGAAAGGATCGTCGTCGTCCCCTCTCATGTTGCAATAGAAGAGTCGGACAGCAGCGGGGTAGACGAGAATTTGGCGCCGAAAAAGAGAGGAGAGACCGGCGTCGTCAAACAAGGAGACGTGACCGGGTAAGAGGTTCCAGTTGATCGCCCGTCCCTTGAACACGTTATGATGGACGAAGTGCTGGAACCAAAGCTCGGCCGCCAGAGAGTTGGAGAAGACGCGTTGGTCATAGCTGGTAGGTAGCCCCACCGGGACGAAGGGGTTGAACATGGAGGAGGAGGAGGATCGGGGGCTTAGGGTTTGCCATGAAGAGAGATTAGGTTATGGTTCTTTGGAGTGGATGAAGGAGGAGTAGGAGAAGTGAGGGAAGAAGGAAGTTTTTAAAGAGGAGGAGGAAGATGAAGAGATGATTTGAAAGGGGAGGAGGGAGGGAACGGTTGTAGAGGAGGAGTAAAGTGGGGAGATGAAAAGGTGATGGGTTGAATTAATGAGAGTGGAGTAAAAAGAGGAGAGAAAGGGGGAAGGTGATTTGAAGAGTAATAAATAAGAAGGGAGTTGAGGAGATGGGTAGTTATGAGGGATGGGATGGAAGAGAGGGAATAAAGAAAGGATAAAAAGAATAAAGGAAGAGAGATAAAAGAAGTGGGCCCGGACCCAGAATAGGTGTCCTGTCCGCCTCCATCCGGCATACCGGCGGTATGCCGACGTGTACCGACGGTATGCCGAGTTTCGAAACAGAATCTAATTCTGCTTCGAAAACGGCATGCCGCCGGTATACCGCTGTATACCGGTGTGTGCCGACCGAGAGAGATTATGGATCGAAAGATAAAATGCCGAGTTCACGACAAAAGAAGGTGAAGCGATCTTCCGGAAGTGGTTTAGTGAAAATATCGGCTAATTGATAGGTAGTATCAATAAATTCAAGACGAATATCTCCTTTTTGTTGATGGTCACGAAGAAAATGGTGTCTAATTTCAATGTGCTTCGTGCGTGAGTGACAAATCGGGTTTTTCGTGAGATTGATGAGCTAGTGTTATCACATTTAATAGGGGTGCATGAATGAGAAATGCCATAATCTAAAAGTGTTTGTGACATCCAAAGAATTTGTGCACAACAACAACCAGCCGCAATATATTCTGCCTCAGTGGTAGAAAGAGCAACATAATTTTGCTTCTTACTAAACCACGATACCAAAGACTTCCCTAGGAATTGACATGTGCCGCTAGTGCTTTTCCGGTCAATCTTGCATCCGGCAAAATCCGCATCCGAAAAGCCATGAAGCTCAAAGGATGAGAATTTCGGATACCAAAGACCCATGTTAATGGTGCCTTTGAGATAACGAAAAATGCGCTTAACGGCACACAAATGTGATTCCTTTGGGTTGGCTTGATATCGTGCACACAAGCAAACACTAAACATGATATCCGGACGGCTAGCAGTTAATAAAGTAAGCTACCGATCATACCTCTATACTTACGAATGTCGACCGATGTGCCATCTTCATCATTGTCAAGCTTTGTCGTTGTGGCCATATGAGTCCTCATTGATTTGGATAAGTCGAGGTCGAAATGCTTGGAGGTCCTTTGTATATTTTGCTTGATTGATGAAGGTTCCTTTTGGTCCTTATTTGATTTGTAACCCCAAGAAGAAAGAAAGTTCACCCATCATACTCATTTCAAACTCTTCCTGCATAATTTTGGCAAATTCTACACAAAGTGTGTTGTTAGTAGAACCAAAAATAATATCATCAACGTAAATTTGAACCAATAAGAGAGTCCCATCATGGGATTTAATAAAAAGTGTGGTGTCAACTTTCCCCTTTGAAAAATTATGAGAAACAAGAAAAGAGCTAAGACGCTCATACCAAGCACGAAGAGCTTGTTTGAGGCCATAAAGGGCTTTATGAAGTTTGAACACGTGATTAGGAAATTGAAAGTCTTCAAAACCGGGAGGTTGTTTAACATAAACTTCCTCCTTAATAATACCATTTAGAAAAGCACTCTTAACATCCATTTGAAATAGCTTAAAGTCATTAAAACAAGCAAAAGCACAAAGCATACGAATGGATTCAAGACGTGCAACCGGAGCATAGGTTTCGTCGTAGTCAATGCCTTCCTCTTGGTTATAGCCTTGAGCAACCAATCGGGCTTTGTTACGAGTCACTAACCCATCTTCATTAAGGTTGCGTTTGGTTCATTGTAATGTAATCGTAATCGTAATGGAATTGGGTTTGTAATGTAATTGAGTTTGTAATGTAATGGAATTACAATTACATTACTATGTTTGGTTGAAACATGTAATCAACCATGTAATGTAATGTTAATTGCATTCATGTGTTTGGTTTACCATGTAATGTAATTGAATTTTTAATTTAATATTTTTTTTAAAATACAACATAAAATTTAAAAAGTTGATCAATACAAAATTTCAAAAATTTAAAAAGAAAAAAGAAAAAAATTAAAATAAATATAAAAAAGGGGGAAAATGGTTTGTTTTCTGCTTAAAAAAGATCAAAAACGGAAAAAAAGACAAAAATAAAAATACCAAAAATGACAAACGAGCAAAACAGAAGAAAAAAAAAACAAAAATGAAAAAGCGATAAAAAAAAGAAAAACGACAAAAAAAGATCAAAAATGTGAAACCATAAAAAGTGACCAATAATGATAAAAAAAATGACTAAAAACAAAAAATTGACAAAAACAACAATAAATGAAAGAAAAAAAGGACGAAAACGACCAAAAAAAGGGCAAAAAATGAACAAAAACGACAAAAAAGAAAAAAATGACAAAAAACGATAAAAGAGCAAAAAATAAAAACGATAAAAAGGAACAGAAATGACAAAAAAACGAAAATACGAAAAAGACAAAAAACAAGAGGGAATTAAAACGAGCAAAAAACAACAAAAGTTTAAAAAAGTTGCAAAAAAAAAATCCAAAAACGACAAAAAAGGGAACAAAAACGATAAACAACAAACAAAAGAAAAAACGAGCATAAACAACCAAAAAAAGGTGAAAAAAGATCCCAAAAAAAGCAAAAAGTATAAAAAAAGTGACAAAAAACATGCAAAATCGACTAAAAACGATAGAAGATGATAAAAACGTGAAAAATGGTCAAAACGTACAAGATCGACAAAAATCGATAAATAACATGCAGAAATGGCAAAAATGTGCAAAATCGACAAAACGATAAAAAACGTAAAATTTGACCAAAAATGATAAAAATAACAAAAATGAACAAAACGACAAAAAGGCAAAAAGAACAAAAAAGGACAAAACGATAAAAAAAAAAAACCAAACCAAAACGAATAAAAATGACAAAAAATGAACAAAAACGACAAAAAACGACAAAAACAACAAAAAAGGACAAAACGACAAAAAAAAAACCAAAACGAACAAAATGACAAAATGAACAAAAACGACAAAATGAACAAAAAAAAAGACAAAAACGACAAAAATCGAACAAAATGACAAAAAACAACAAAAGTTACAAAAAACGAACAAAAAACGAACAAAAAAAGACCAAAAACAACAAAAAGGACAAAACACAAAAACAAACAAAAATAAAGAAAAACAACAAATGACAAAAAAAAACAAAACGACAAAAAGGACAAAAACACAAAAAGAGGACAAAACGACAAAAAAATACAAACAACAAAAAAACGAACAAAAATGACAAAAAATGAACAAAAAGACCAAAAACGAACGAAAAAAGGACAAAAACCACAAAAACCGAACAAAAAATGAAAAAACAAAAATTACAAAAAACGAACAAACGACAAAAACGACAAAAACCAAAACAACAAAAATATGACAAAAACGACAAAACAAACAATAACAACGAAAAACGAACAAAAATGACAAAAAACGAACAAAAACGACAAAAAACAACAAAAATGACAAAAATACAAACAAAAAACAACAAAAAACGAACAAAAATGACAAAAACGAACAAAACGACAAAAAACGGACAAAACAACCAAAAAGGACAAAAACGAACAAAAAACTAACAAAAACAACAAAAACGAACAAAAACAAAAAACGAATAAAAACAACAAAAAACGAACAAAATAACAAAAACAGACAAAACAACAAAAATGGACAAAACAACAAAAAATGACAAAATACAAACAAACAACAAAAAACGAACAAAATGACAAAAAGAACAAAACGACAAAAAACGACAAAACAACCAAAAAGGACAAAAACGAACAAAAAAACAAAAACAACCAAAACGAACAAAATAACAAAAACGACAAAAACGACAAAAAACGAACAAAACGAACAAAAACGACAAAAAACGACAAAAACAAACAAAAATAACATAAAATGACAAAAAAACGAATAAAAATGACAAAAACGAACAAAAACGACCAAAACTGAACAAAATGACCAAAAACAAACAAAAACAACAAAAAATGACCAAAAACGAACAAAAGATCAAATTATAGCATACCAACATTCCGCTTAAGTTGTAATGTAATTGCGATTACATAGGTTTTATGATGTAATTGAGTTTAGAAGAACTGATGTAATGTAATCAAACTTGTAATCGCGATTACATTACATCTAATTTTTTTTGTCCAACCAAACATCCGAGTTAGATTGACAACGTAATGCCAATTACATTATGTTGTCCAATCCTGCAAACCAAACGGACCCTAAGTTTTTACGAAACACCCATTTAGTTCCAATAATGGGATGATTGCTAGGTTTTGGGACAAGTTCCCAAACCTTGCTTCGCTCAAATTGATTTAGCTCCTCTTGTATAGCTATCATCCAAAACTCATCAAGAAAAGCATCATTAACATTTTTAGGCTCTATTTGAGAGATAAAAGCCACATTTGCACAAAGATCACGAGTGGCGGATCTTGTGCTAACACTTGAGGAAGGATCCCCAATGATAAGCTCCTTAGGATGATTGGTGACAAATCTCCATTCTTTTGGGAGATCCTTTTGAGGAGGCTCGAGAGGAGGAGACTCTTTTGATGGGGTCACAACTTCATTGTTAGATGAAGAAGGACGATCCTCAATAGAGGAGTTCTCCAACCCAAACGAGATGTCATCAATGTCCTCGGAAGAGGAGAATGTAGAAGAGTTGAGTTCATTAAAAGAGACATTTATTGACTCTTCGACAACAAGACTTCTTTTGTTAAAAACACGAAAACCTTTACTATGAGTAGAGTATCCAAGGAATATTCCTTCATAGGCTTTTTCTTCAAACTTGCCTAGGTTATCCTTGGTATTCAAAATAAAACAATTGCAACCAAAAACTTTGAAATATTCAATAGAGGGAATTTTGTCAAACCAAAGCTCATAAGGAGTCTTTTAGAAATAGGTCTAATCAAGACCCTATTAATAATATGACATGCCGTATTAACGGCTTCCGCCCAAAAATATTGGGGGAGCTTATATTGGTTTAACATAACCCGGGCCATATCGCCAAGGGTTCTATTCTTTCTCTCCACAACACCATTTTGTTGAGGAGTACGTGACAAGCAAAATCATGTCCAAAACCATTCTTTTCACAAAATCTTTTGAAATCACATTATCAAATTCTCCTCCATGATCACTCCTAATTTTGTTGATAGAAAACCCTTTCTCATTTTGAACACGTTTACAAAAAGCAACAAATTCACGAAAAGTATCACTTTTGCAAGCAAGAAAAATAACCCAAGTAAATCTCGAAAAATCATCAACTAAAACAAAAGCATAAAGTTTGCCGCCAAGGCTAGCTACTCTACTAGGCCCAAAAAGGTCCATATGGATAAGTTGAAGGGGTCTAGAAGTACTCACAGAGTTGATGGATTTGAAGGATGACTTGGTCAACTTACTTTTCTCGCATTCTTCACATACCATATCCTTTTTGAATGGGATACTTGGGAGACCTCGTACAAGCTTCTTGGAGGCGAGGCGAGAGATGGTGTCCATGTTGGCGTGTCCGCCTCATGTGCCAAAGCTAACTCTCATCGTTCTTTGCAACTAGGACATCTGTCATTGTTAGTGCCTTCAACAAGATAAAGAACATAAATGTTGTTATCTCTAATGCCTTCATAAACAATAGTTCCATTAGAACTATCGGTAATGTAGCATTGAGTTTAACAACTTGATATCATAGCCATTATCGGTAAGATGGCTAATACTAAGGAGATTATGCTTGAGATTAGTAACAAGACAAACATTATTAATACAAGGATAAGGAGGAGAGCCGATATTACCATTTCCAATAATATAACCTTTAAGATTGTTACCGAAGGAGACGTGTCCTTCTTTTTCATCGATAGCGTTGTAAAAAGTGAAGCATCACCGGTCATGTGCCGTGAACAACCGCTATCGAGAATCCACTTGCTTCTAGCATGAGAAGGATTCGTCACCTACAACATAAGTTGAAGATGAACATTTTGGTATCCATGATCTTATGGGTCCATGAGTGTTAGTCTTAGGAACCCATTTAAGAACTCTCATGTCAACTTGTTTTCTTGTATAACAAAAATTAGGAAGTGTGACCTACCAAACCACAATAATTACACATCAAAGAAGATTTAGAAGAAGAAGTGTGAGTGTTGTGCATATGTGAGTTTCTAGTGAGAGAAGTTCTACCATGAGTGTTATGATGATAGTAAAATGCATGACGTGAGGTGTTCTTCTTAACAAAGGGTCCTTTTCTTGTGTTAGAAAATGAGTTGTGTGTAGTGTTCATGTAAGAGTTATGCCTAGCATTGTGATGAGTGTGGGGGTGTCTTGGAGCATGCATGTGAGTGGTATTCTTATTACCTAAATTCTTACTCCGTGTAAGAAGATCATTATACTTGATAGAAGTGTCATATTCTCTTCTATTAGCATCTTGACATTTGCGCATAGCAAATTCATAAGAGCTTCTCAAGGATAGAATCTCATCATCCCTTTTCTTGAGGGTGTCAAGAGATTCTTGAAACTTGAGTCCAAAGACTCTATTTCATCCGTGTCAGAAATAGGAGATTTTCCCTTCACATCAATAATGATGCTTGAGAGCCTCTCTACTTCAAGTTGAAGAGCCTCAACCTCTTTAAGAGATTTCTTGTATTTATTTCGAACACCTTTGTGTTCTTCATGTAATTCAAGAATGGCTTTCTCCAAATCATCATAGGTAAGAGTGTTTAAGAAAGATCATCAAGTACCTCATCAGTAGCCATGAGGCAAACATTAGCATTGTGTTTGCACTCCTTGTCATTGTCGGAGTCACTAGCATCACTCTCGCACCAAATGCTAGTGTTGGCGAATTTTCTAGAGGACGAGCTTCCTCTGCTTGGCTTCTCGTACTTGCTTGAATCTCTTCTTATCATCGGACAGTCCCGCTTGATATGTCCGGGTCTTCTACATTGATAGCAAGCCGGATCTTCCTCATTTTCCCGTCTGGAGCGATTGGCTTTGTTGAATTTGAGGAATTTTCGGAAGTGCTTAGCTGTGAGAGCTATTTCTTCATCATCATCCGACTCATTGTCGTCGGAGCTCTCCTTGGAGTAAGACTTTGAAGCTTTGAGAGCAAGAGTCTTCTCCTTCTCTTTGGTCTTCTCCTTCTCCTTCTCTAGTGTGGAGGATTCCTCTTGATCCTTCATGTCGAGCTCGTGAGTCATAAGCTTACCCATGAGGGTCTCAAGGTTCATGACAGTTAGATCGTTCCCCTCAATAATTGCGGTAGCTTTAGGACTCCACACTTTCGTCAATCCTCTAAGGATTTTCCTGATCTTTTCATGAGCCGGATATTCCTTACCAAGAGAAGAGAGAGGATTAATAATATCACAAAACGAGTAAACATAGAAGTAATAGATTCATCATGCTTCATTTTAAAAGACTCATATTCTTGAGTGAGTCTACTAATCTTAGACTCCTTCACTTGTGAAGTTCCTTCGTGTGTGACTTCAAGTAATTTCCAAATCTCATTGGAAGTCTTGCAAGTAGAGATTCGGTTGAATTCACTACTGTCGAGAGCATAATAAAGAGCATTCATTGCCTTGGCATCTCGACTAGCAAGCTTCTTAACGTTTTCAGAAAGAGTGTCCCGAAGGGTGTCAGAAGCAATATCCTCAATAGCTCTGGAAGGAGTAGGAAGACCATTTATCACGCAATCCCATAAGTCGAAATCTATGGACTTTAGATAAATGCTCATCCTAATCTTTCAGTAGTTGTAGTTGGTACCATCAAATAGGGAAGGCCTATTTGTGGAGTGCCCCTCATTGTGAAACGTGTTGATACTAGGGTTAGTGGCCATGGATCACTTAAGGATGTAAATCTCAAATCAAGAGAACAAAGCTCTGATACCAATTATAGAACCCTAGAAGGGGGGTGAATAGGGAAATTAAAATATTAACTACAACAATTGATACAATAAAGACAATTGAAAGTAAAGAGTAGAAAGATCAAACGCAAGGATGTATCCTGGTATCCTCTTTTGAGGCAGTCCAGTCCCGGAACTCTCTCCGGCTTTAATCCACTATTTAACTAAATAGTACACACGAGTTTGGATCCGAAGAACTCGCCAACTTCTACACGAGTTTGGATCCGAAGACTCGTCAACTTCTACACACGAGTTTTCTTACGAAGGCTCGCCAACTTCAAACAAAAGAGAATGAGAACTTGTTGATCTTCTAACACGTGAAGATCGAAATGTACAACTCTTTAATACTCTAGCACTTTGGGAGAGGATGACAATAAAAAGCTTGGAAGAGTATTAATGGTGGAGCTCTTGGTTGTTGGAAAATTTATGGAAGAGTTGGTTAAGAAGCTCAAGAGAGAGAGAGAGAGAGCTTTCTTTTATAAGAGAACCAAGAGTTGGTGGCATTTAATGCTCTGAATACAGACAGACCGGCATGCCGTCGGTATGCAGCGGCATACCGTCGGTATACCAGCCAAATAGTAACGGTCATATTAATGACCGTTTGAGAGCATTAAATGCGGCCTATTAATGCTAGTCAGAGCAATTCAAAAACCAAATATTTGAAACTCTGGTATACCGCCGGTATGCCGGAGCATGCCGCCGGTATGCGGACAATTTGTCACAGCAAGTTTTGAGTTGCTAAAAACGGTATACCGTCGGTATGCCGGAGCATGCCGTTGGTATGCCGACAATTTGTCACAGCAACTTTTGGGTTGCTAAAAACGGTATACCACCGGTATGCCGGAGCATGCCGTCGGTATGCCGACAATTTGTCATAGCAACTTTCTGGACAAACAGATCGGTATACCGCTGGTATGCCGGAGCATGCCGTCGGTATGCCGACTATTCGACAGCAACTTTCTGGATGCCAAAAACGGTATACCGCCGGTATGCCGAAGCATACCGCCGGTATGCCGCTCTGTATGTATTTGATTTTTAACTTTGTTCTTTTTACTGTCATCCGTCCTTAGGTGTTTACAGAAATACCTAGACCAGTACAGACTCGAAGACCCTAAGCAGGAAGATGCCGTCTTGTGCAGGGAACGCCGGTAACTGCTCCAGTCTTCAAAGTGAAAGAGATAGCGCTTGAACGGAAGAACTCCATGTAGTCGATCTTCTAAGAATATTTGAATCTGAAGCACAGAAGACTAAACTACGAAGATGCTGTTAATTAATCAAAATAAAATGTGCCAACACCTTAGACTATTCTATCTTCTGTTTTTCCTTGAGTTCTATATCATATCGTGCTTTCTTCTTCCTTAGTTGTGATTGAGTTCATTTACTGCTTAGTATTGTATTGCTAGATGTCTGTTGACCTAGGACAACGTTCTACCGCCGATACTGCGGCGTAGGCTGGGCGTTGTTACGTTCTCGTACCCTCACAGTGGGTGCGGGTCGTGACACGTTTTTAGTGGTGGCCCATGCACGGTCGAGTTTATGTAGTGGTATTCGAACTAGAGTATCACTACAGCCTGCAGTAGGATTAGGATATATATTTTGAAGGTACTCAATCACAGTTAGGATTCCTTGAAAGATTTCTGGGACGGCCCTTGATAATCTTATTTAAACTTCAATTTAAATTATTTCCCTTGTTTTGTTGCTCTCACTCCTTGATTATTGAATTCGATTTTATTGGATCGTTGTTGATTTGATTTTCTATCGAGATGAATTTTTATGGCCTGAGTTACGATATTTTTCTGATAACATATGTCGACGGGAATACAGGGATGGTAAAACGTCTACTTGATTATGGAGCTTGTAGTTTATCGTAGCCATATTAGCTGGCATGGCAGGAAATATAGAGACCTGACTTCGGATGTACGTATCTTGGTTATGAGATTTGGAATTTTTCGCAGCTATACTAGTCGGCATAGCGAGAATTTCCAGACGACATGATTATAGAGGTGCATGCCCCAGTTATGGGACCTATCGTTTGTCGCAGCCTTGCTTACTGGCATGGCGATGACTCCGAGTAACATAATTTTGGACAGACGCATATGATTATCAGATTATATCCTGGGAAGGTTTTTAAACATATCATCTCTATCATACCCTTCTGTTATTATAAATTATTTTCCATTATCAAATAATTTAGGAGTAGAGATAATTCAGCTTTATAGAGCTTATGCATATGTAGTTCTTTCTTAGTGTGACGATTTGATGACTTGTGATTAGGCCCTTGTCTTAGGAATGATAGTATAGCCTGGCTTTAAATAGTGATTCTTGTAGCTAGTTCTCCTTTGTTGATATTTACTAGTTTTCAGCCTTGATGATTGATTTATTTTTATTTTATTTTCTTTTTCTTTCAGTATGGCACCCATGACCCGAGCCCGTCGTCTGAGAGCAGCTGCAGCTACTGAGAGTGTGCCTTCACCTCCTAATATTCAGGAGGCAGTTATCTCTCTATCTGATCAAAGGGTGGTGGCACCTCCTGCCATTGAGGAGATGGTGGTAGCCTCGCCATAGAGTCTTCCTTCATCTCCTCTCGTTCAGGAAAGAGCTGCGGATTTGCCTGAGACCGAGAGCCTTCCCCTACCCCTTGGGATGGTACTCCCTACTGTACCATCCGGAGGTTTGTTACTTGACGCAGCCCCAGATGTTTGGATATTTCCAAGAGAGGCTGTGTGGGTCACAGAGAGTTCATGAGGAGGCCATGAGGGCAAATCCAGAGGTTGCTACTCTGCGGGACTCTGTGCTTCTAGAAGGAGAGCCTAGCTCCAAGGGCGAGGAGCAGTACCCAGTCCTACCCAGAGTCTGAGGAGTACCTATATATCCAGCCATATCATCATACCCATCCCCAGTCTCCTGTCCAGCAGAGGCCAGCTGGGCCAGAGCATATCTGTGCCTACTGCAAGAAGTCTGGACACAAGTAGAACAACTGTAGAAAAAGACTAGGATTGTGCCTATTCTGTGGTTCAGCTGCACACTGGGTACAGCACTGCCCTGCTATACCTGCCCTAACCAGGGCCCTGCTTCCAGGAGGGAGTTTTGGTTCTCAGACCTAGCTGGAGGTGAGTTTTGACCTAACCTTAGTATTCCTTTTTGAGAATTTTGATGCATCCCCTGCTTGTATGTTTTGAGACCTTGTGATTGCCTATACTGTAGCATGGTTGGTAACTAGATGAGACCCCAGACTGATATTGCATGCCATGACCCCATAGGTTACACTTTTCAACTGTATGATTTAAATATCTGAGACTATGATTGCTGGGGGGCTTAACCTAGAAGGGGTACGATCATCTTAATTTCGAGGACGAAATTTTTATAAGGTAGGTAGGATTGTAACACCCAATTTTCCAAAAAAGAGTAGTTTTGAAATTTTGTAATTATAATTATTTTTAATGATATTTATTTCATATTATGATTTTTAGTAATTTTTAATTATTTTTAAACTATTTAAATTCATGACTTGTGATTTTTGGTATTTTGCTAGTAACAGTAGAGACTGTCTACCCTAGAGCCTAGCCATGTGATTAGGGTATTTTTGATATTTTTAGGATCATTTGGATTTATTATAATTTATTTGAATTTATGGGAATTTTTAGAATTTATTTTGGAATTGTTTGAATGAGGGTTGACTAGGTTGACTTTGACTAGCAATGACCTTGGTAGGCTAACCTAGAAGCTGACCCTAGTTGTGTTTGGACTTGGTTAGGACATGTAACCCTAGTTAGACTAGAGTTGACCCATGGTATGGTTATTTGACTTAAGTTATTTAAGTCATAAGCCATGACTTGTGATTAAACCTTAAATCAATGACTAGCCTTAAAGTCCATAGGCCCACACCATGAAGCCAAACCCTAACCCTAATCAGCCCATGGCAGCCAACCTAGGATTTTCCACCCTATTTAATGCCTCTTCCATTTGTTCTTTGCCTCTTTTATTATTTTTTCTCTCAAGCTTTGAAGAAAGAGGTATAGCCATCTTCCCCAATCCATAACTTTTCCATTTTAACTCCTTTTTGGCTCAAACCACTTGCATTAGATTCTAATTATCTCCCTCTTGCTGTTCATGAGAGTATTCTCAGGCTTGGGGCAATTTGGAGAAGTTTGCTAGCAAGAAAAACCCCCCTATTTGAGGCTTTTCTTGTATTTTGATACCAATAGGTAAATCAATGTAAACACCATTAAAATTCTAGTTTTTTTGTATGTAGACCTAGCCCTAGGTGTCCTGGTTCTGCAGGTATGCCTAGACCTAGGTTTGTGCCCATTTCGTGTCCGAATCGGACACGTATCCAATAGGATATCTAAGTGTTTGGGAAATGCCACATAGGAATTTAGTTTGCTGTTTTAGGAATGTTTTTGATTGAAATGATAGATCTAAGTGTTGTTCCTAGGTTTTCATGGGACTGAGCTTGTAATTGTGTCGTGTCGTGTCGAGATCTGGATACGAACACGCTGTTCTGACACAGTGCACATTGCCCTGGTACTCGGGGCAATTACTCACTAGACACGCCACTAGGACACATGATTTCGACACACAGGTCGGGGCTGACATTGACACTCTCCCCAAGTTTCACGGGTCCTCGTGTCGTGTCGGACACGCATTCGTGTGTGCATTAGGTCACACACTGCACTGTTCCGTGCGGGAAGAGGCCACTGATACGGCTTTCGCCTCACGTGTAGACACGACTTGGACTCATGTCAGGAACCTTAAACCCTAGCCCTACACCCCCTCTTCGTGTGTGCACGAGCCCATGGGTGTTCGTGCCCTATGCTGTGCGCAATCGTGCACAACACGGCTGCACGAGGCCACGTTGAGACCCTGTTTCACTGTTTCGTTATTTTCATTGTTTGGACACTTCGTGTCCAGTTTTCTGGACACGAATGGACCCCCTAGACAAGTGTACACATGGGGGACACGTCCATATGCCTGATAGTTGGTTTTCCTTAGGTTTTCGTTTTCGAAATGGGAAAAATCCCTATTTTTGATATACTGTCGACTGATACCACATTGTTATTTAATGGCCTGAACTTTAATTCCTATTAATCTATGTTAATTGATGTTTAAGTTTCATGATTGGTCTGGGACATGTGTATTAACCTCTGTTAGTTCTAACTTTCAAATTAGATAGGTTCTTGCTTTGAGAAATGGGATTTTGGCATTAAGTTTGGGTTTTTAATGTATGGACTGATACTTCAGTCGAATGGCTCCTTCCCCATATACCAGAATTGATTTCCATTCCTTCTAAACTAATTTTTGATGTTTAGATTTATATTGGTTTCATGCTTGGATTGATTAGTTAATGAATTTCAAACTGCTCACTTTTTAATCTAGTGTCTAGTGTTAACTGTCATTTTAATCCATATTTAACTGACAGGAATCCTAAAGTGAGATTTGAATCCCATTCTCATACCTGAGTTGATTTTCCTTCCTTAATCTAATTTGGATGTTAACCCCATTCTTTGTTTTGATTCACTATTGTTATAATCAGAACTGGCATGGGCTATGGATGTGTTAATGAGGTTTGGACATGTGAAATTGTTTTGATTTGGGCAATGACATGTTAAGATGATTTTTGATTTCCTATTCTACTCGATATGGCTGATAGCTAATACATTGGTTTGCTAAAAAAAGGAAATTGATATCCTGAGTTATTTCCAGAGTTCTTAAGTTAGTGCATGATTTTTCCTGACCCTATATCACTGCTTTGTAATGGGTTAACTCTTCAATACCTGAGAATTACTAAATTCCTTTACCTGAATGGTTTTTTTTTTCCTTTTTTGCCTTGGTATGTTGTTCCCAGTTAACTGAGTTTCTAAGTGTCTTCACAGATTTTACATTGAGCACTCACTGTTTTCCTCACTAATTTTTATGTATTACTGCACACTGTTCAGATTCATCACACACACCTACACATTTATGTTCTTGCCACACTCTCATATGTCCACACATGATACTATACACAACCCTTAACACTCATGATTCTTCTCCTATTTTGCCACTGTTAGTATTTCCCAGAATTTAGGATCACATGTGACACTCTCATGTTCATGTCCACATCACTCTCTCACCCTTAGCTCATCACCCTCACACACACTCACCCACATCCTCACTTGGCACACCCTCATGTATAATCACCCACCTTCTCATCACACACACACAAAAACTGGAAACCTAGGTCTGAAACTGAGTTTTACTAAACATGTTAACTGAACACACACACATGCTACACCCTAACATTCTCACTGTTAACCTATATAACTGAACATATATGCAGTTTATGCATACACACCCTGTTTTCGCATTCATGGTCCAATTCCTAGGTTAAATTCATATGTTACATGCTAAATTAATTCATGTTATATATATATATATATTATGTTGGGATTCCAAGCTCTGAGTTTTGTCTGGTTTTGATGTGTTGAGAGTGTAGTTGACACTCACATATGCAAGTGACTGAATATTTCCTATCTTTCCTGTTTTCCACACTTAAACCCAATGCCAAGTTAAACTAACATGTCATCCAGTTCATTCCATTCTGAAATATAACTTGTGTAGTTGTTAGCCATTGAATTCTGAACACATTACATGCTCTCCTCTATCTCTCTCTCTCTCTCTATATATTATATATTACTATGCATGGCCAAATGTGTTAATGAGGTAAATAGAGTTTTCCTATAGTTATATATCATATATGTGATATAGGGCCTAGTGTTGAATTCTCTTTTCATGTACACCTCCATGTTCACACACACATAGCTTTACATGTTAGTTCCTTCCTCTTATATATATATATATATATATATATATATATAATTGATTGATGCATGAATGTGATGTACCTTGATATGTGACTTGTGTTGGTTTGTATAGCCTTGTGATTGGTGTGTGATTGCTAGACTAGTCTTGGTTAGGCCTAGTGAGACTTATTAGACTTGTCTGGGTTAGATTGACCTAGTTTGACTAGTGTAGTTGACTGGAGTTGACCAAAGGTTGACTTTGGCCTAGATTGACCTAGAATCATGTAGAATGCATAGTAGGACTTCATTATATCATTTTAGACTTGTTATGACCTGTGCTGTTCTGATTAGGAGCCAGACACCTCTCCTCGGACAGTACATTTCATCCGGACACTCAGATACATACGAGTACATTCTCTGATCATTTCATATCCTGCTTAGAATTATTTTCTGCATTAAATTACTTTACTTGATACTGTCACGTTGGTCACACGGATTAGTATATGGATCCCTTCTTGAGATGTTATCCCTTCAGGGAGCATCGGGTACTCTATGTTCTGTACATTTCACTTACATGGTATCATATGCTTCTTTGGTTCTTTGATCACTTGTGATATACCCTTATGATCACAGAGTCTTCTCTGAATCCTTATCCATTTATTGGGTCTATCAGAATCCCTATTATGGACTACTATGTACCACCCTTCGGGGGCATATCACCCTTCGGGGCTTATCACCCTTTGGGGGCATATCACCCTTCGGGGGCTTATCACCATTTGGGGGCATATCACCCTTTGGGGGCATATCACCCTTTGGGACTTACCACCCTTCGGGGGCTGTTACATAGAATCATAACATAACCTGTTGGATTCTTGTGTATTTGGGGTATAGGGGAGTATAAATAGCCATGTGAACAATTCTAAAGTAGAATAGCCATGTACGCCTCTTTAGTATAGCCATGTACAAATCAAGTCGTTCAGATGTCGACTTTGTGCTCTAAATCACTAGTCACTGGTAGCTCTTTACTTATAGTAGATTTTCTATTACAGTTCTCTCTCTGTTTACACACTGCATTTCTTTAGTATCTATATCTTACTTTACTGCATGATTATATTTTCTAACCTGCTATGAATTGTTGAGATGTATTGTACTCGCTCCTGTCCTGACTGGACCTGTTGAAAATATTACAGAGGACGAGGAGGAGGCCTGGGAGGATACATTCTACGGACAGCTCTAACTGAGGACATCATCCCCACCACTGCCTAGACTAGTTTAGTTAGGCCTTATCTTATTTTTATGTTTCTTGAGACTGTTTAGCTAGACTTTTCTTTTGTTCAAGATGTTGAGTTGTATATATTCTTTCATATTCAGTACTGAGATATGTACTCTGGATATTTGCTGGGATATTACCTTAGACTATTCTATCTTCTGTTTTTCCTTGAGTTCTATATCATATCGTGCTTTCTTCTTCCTTAGTTGTGATTGAGTTCATTTACTGCTTAGTATTGTATTACTAGATGTATGTTGACCTAGGACAGCGTTCTACCCCGCCGATACTGTGGCATAGGCTAGGCGTTGTAACGTTCTCGTACCCTCACAGTGGGTGCGGGTCGTGACAGCCTCCACCCCTACCATCATCTCTGCCGCCCTTCTTCTCATTTCTCGTGTCGCGGTACGGACAGCCACCGCTGCCCCTCTTCTCCGCTAGAGCTCGACCAGCCCCCATGGCCATCTCCTTTGCCCCCTCTTCCCGGAGCCGCACCGTCGCGAGCTCCCCTGCCGTTGTTGTCCTCCTCCGTCGGGAGCCGACCCGCCTGGCCGAGCTCCTCCGCCCGACCTGGTCACGCCACCGCGGTGTCTTCTCCGCCGGCGAGGCCTCTAGCTTCTCCGCCCCTTCCTCTTCTCTTCTCTTCGGCGAGCAGCCGCAGCGCATGGGGTCAGCACCGCCTCAAGCGGCGGGATGCCCTTGGGCCCTACGCTGCTCGAACAGCAAGCTGGCCTTGGTTGCGTGCTCCTCGGTCTACGTGCCTTGGTGCACGTGCAGCCAGCAGTATGCTGCTCGGTCCGTGTGCTATCCTGATTCATGCAACCCATTTTGCGTGCACCTCGGTGTGCATGTGAGCCTCGGGACGCATGCTGCCTTGACTTTTGTATAGCCTAGATTTGTGCGCTGCCTTTGTGCCTACCTCGTGACCCGTGTCGCTCCGATTTATGTGCCGTATTGGACTTTGTGTCATCTTGATTCACATACACACCTCAATTTGTGTGTCGTGTTGATTTGTGCCATTTTGATATTCGTGATCTCTCCATCTACATGTACGTCTCGATTTGTATGCCCGTATCGATCTGCGTGCCTTGGTTTTTGTACCAGATCCCATATTGCTTACGGGACTTACACGGTATAGCCTTCTGCCATCCTTGTGTTTTATGTTATTATATTATTATTTAATTCTAATAATTGTTTATTGTGTGTTATGAGGACCTCGATGGACCTGCCACCTTGGATCGTGATCGTCGAAGACTTGCTTACCTAGCCGAGCCCTCTAGGCAAGTATCCCTTGCTCATTGACGGCTCTTACCCTCTCTCCTGGAACTTATTGTATTTAATTTATTTGTAATTAAAATGTATACCATGATTAGTGTAGCTTAGCAGTAGAACTGCCATGATGATAACCTAGGATAGCTTGGTTCGATACCGGTTTACGACTGTATCAGACAACTCGGACGGGTCATCCACACCTCCGAGGACACGAGCATGACTCACATGTATGGATTGTCCCCATATGCCCCGTGTCCGACTTGCAGTCGGTAATGAATTGCTAACTATGTCTGTGACTCTGCTTGTGCTTGGATTATGATTATGTGGTCTATGATGTGCCCTGCATGGCGATTCTTGTTGCATGTGTTGGCTTGGCGCCCAGTACGCATTGTAGTGCTGCTGGAGGCCGAGACTTATATTCGGCTATGGTTTAGTTTCCAGTACGTATGGTAGCGCTGCTAGTAGCTGAGACTTAGTATTCTTAGCCTGTGATTCTGTGACAGGTTGTGCCGAGTGGATTTAGCCCCAATTCGCTGGGTGCTCCCGTCCAGAATTCAAAGGAGCTCTGCCGAATTTTTCCAAAATTCTCGATCAGGAATTTGGTTCGAAGATTTTTGCAGAACCGTTCCTTGGTTTGCTAAACCAGACTTATGCACGTTTATCGTAGTATAGTATGCCTGATTCCAGTACCTGCTAGGTAGACTCATGACTAGATTAGTCGCCTAGCTACTTGACATGTATTGTCCGTCGGATAGCGTAAAACGCGGTTCCACTCGGAGACGGTCTGCAACCCTGGTCCTTGTTTGGTTTAAGGGTTGTGGATCTGCTTCAGAGCGTTCATGCAACCCTTGACATTTTTCAACGACATAATTAATAGACTCTTGTCCCCCCGACCATTCTATCTAGGAGTTATCCTAGTCTACCAACTAGGACTGATAGTTGTCCTATATATCAAAATTTGTAATTTTTGGATATATCTGAGGATTGAGTATTATGGAGTATGATCTCGATATTGATTGATAGACTCACATGGAACTTTGATAGTATTGCTATTTCTTTTGATGATGTTCTAATTTGATCATATATGACTATGTGGATTCTTGGATTTTGATGACCGCGAGTGTTTCACGGAACGAGGAGAATATCGAGGTGTCCTTATATGATTTTTACTCGACTTACTAAGTGCCCAGAACCTGGTTTGATTGCTATATCTTAGTAGTCGAGAGACTTGTTTTCTGATAGCTTGTGGTCATTGATTCAGAGGATTCTTGTGAGCCATAGGGCCTAGCATTGATTCTAGTGATTGGCTTAGTATCTGGTGATTGTCTTTCTTGGCATAATATTTCTTACATCGTGGATGTGAAGACTATTGATTGATCCGTGGATAGACCGACTTGATGATTAGAGCTGTAGGCTCCCATGTATACTTGAGATATTATTCTAGTCGAGATCTCGACCATGTACTTGACCTGATATCCATGCCACGATGTGGACAGATGATTTTATGTGACTGACAGATTTGACCTTGTCCCCGATATGACTACTTGTATCCGTGCTATAAGTCCAGTTTACCCTTTGAGGTACTGGCCCTGACTTTGCACTGAGGTGCTCCTTGGCAGCGGCACTTTGAGGTGTTATTCCCTTGATTACATGGCACTGAGGTGCTCTTTGGCAACGGCACTTTGAGGTGCTATCTTTTTTATTATATCTATGATTACCTGTACGGGTATTTGGTAGTTGGCCTATAGTCTTAGCGTGGTCAGATTGCTTGCTTGTTTGTTGCATAATACTAAGGATAGATCACAACTGGGACTATAGGTGCCGAGGTTGATTCTTACTTAGCATTTTCGTACTGAGGTACGACATCTAGGAGGATGATCATGTGACCACGGCATGTGATTTCGGATAAATGTATGGATAATCTAGGCAACTTAAACTGGTAGAAGCATTGGAAGGAAACAGAATCTCGAGTTCATGCAGTAATATCCGCTTTCCAGACATCTAGTCATGGAGTGCAGGCTGGCCGCTACGAATATTGTTACCGTCCGCATTAGAGGATGGCAATATTCGGCTACTTTACTTACCATGTACATGGCATGCTCACACAGTGGCCTTTCAAAGGACCGGTGGTGACATACATAGCCCAATGGTCTTACGAGGGACCGGTGCTCATCTAGTTTTGATATATTTGGCCCCGTTAGCTTGCTAGATTACACAATCTGAGGATTCCTATATTGCATTATTGGGGTAAACCACCCCCCACCTAGACAGCCGTAGACATTTGAGTGGCCATTTATTCATATAAATTGTTTGGCTTGTTGCTTGCTAAGCTGGCTGGCCCGTAATGCTACCCCGGCGCGGTAATTCATTCCCTTGTTCTTGTTTGATATAGGGGTGGATTACTGTTCCGATGACAGATTACGATTCTAGTTGGCCATGTAGGTGTTATTAGATTTAGGGATATTGTGATGATTGTTGTTTTATTTAGCTGCATTAGTTGGGATTGTTATCGTGCATTGGTACCACACGATCTTACCCTCTATTACTGTTCATATATGCTCTCCTGTTTCATATTTTATCCTGTTGGATTTTCTTTGCTCGTCCTTGAGCTTTCTTTCTTTCTGGTACTTGCTATGGTTGGCCTGACCAACCCTGATTGTTCCCAGATTGCCTGACCGACCCGATAGGTCTTCCAGACTTGACTTGGAGGATATAATTCAGTTCCCGACCATGCTAGGAACTGTGGAAGGTATCTCATATTATTATCCTGTACTGTAGATTTCCTGATTATCATATGAGTATTTCCTGCTTTCCATATGATTCTCTCTCTTACTTAGTATTTTTATTATTGCTTGTAGATATGAGATCAGATTTAGGCTATAGAATAATTGCATGTTAGGATACCCAGCAAGATTGACAGCCGTCATCGCCGTATAACATATTCGTACCTTATACAGTGTAGCTGGCCGACGTCCGTCCCCGTATTTCGGTACTGGGGAGTGACAGCCTCCTCTCCTCACTAGACTTGCCTGTGTAGGTTGAAGAAACCTTAAGCTGTCTTGCCTACTGCTGCTATACACTCCTATGTATCTAACACACACCACATACACACATGTCAATGGTTCCTCTCTTCACTCTAATCCTAGCCACCTATATCCCCATCATAACTTCTCTTCACATTGGTTGCCCACACACCCCCAACTATCACACTACACTCACAGACACAGTCATACATACTACATTGCATCTGTTGAACAATGCACATGCTGCTGCCATGTGCACAGGCTCCTTCTCCATGTTATACAAGCAGGAATTTCCCTACTGTTGTGCAAGTAGGCAGCATACATGATGTTTCCTACAGAATTTCCCCCTACCTCTATATACTGTAGGCAGCCTTAGTTGTTGCACTATAGCCTGTGCAGCAAGGCATGCTGCAAACACAAAGCCAAGTAGCCCATCTACTGCCTATACCTTACACCCCAATCAACTAATTTTACCTCTGTGCACAAGTGCACAGGTAAACACCCAAATAGGGTAGCATTGCTGCTGTGCAAGTAGTAGACAGGTGCACAAGTAGTGCACCACCCTGCTGTACAAGGGGCAGGAATGGCCTCCATATGCTACTGTCTTGCTCAGTGATCCCTCCTGCATATGCCTCCTACTATTATGCACATTGGCACATGAATCTCTTCACTGTTGTTCCCTATCTATACCACACCTTCACTCATAGGTAAATGCACAAACATGTGTATGTATAACTAACACACACACACACACTACACACACACACACACATTGTAACATGTGCACACTCCCCTCTCACATAGGTAACACACAAATACACTCATCTCTCACTCCCGACTCACTTACACACATATACATATACAACATGCTGCCCTCTTCCCCTCTCTCACGTTACACTCTAGGCACACAATCACATTGACACTTTACCTACAAAAAACACTCTAGTGCACATACATGTATGTGTATCCCACATTCATTTCATGCTAACACACACACACACACACACTAATATAGGGGTGCACTGTCACACACAAGTATAGGTGGCACACTCACTCACACATGTATATCTATATGTATGTACCTATAGGCATACACATAGGCACACACTATACACACGCAACTACACAAGGACACATGAATCTCTAAATTTAACCGTGCGTATCATGAGATATCATGACACAACACCATGTATCATATTTAGGACACATACACCGAATCTTGACTCAAAAATGACATAAAAATTCTATGGGGACACATATCGAACACTTGTGCACAAGCTTGCGATACGCTCAAGATACTCTACCAAACCTTGTCTGAATCCTACCAAAACACATGAGCATGCCTAAAATGACAATTAGGAGCTAAATAGTGTGGTGTCTAGCTAGTGCAATGTGTCGTGTGAATATATATGTTGTGACAAGTATGGGAGGAGTAAAATCTTCAAATTGACTCTGTGTCCTAGTGTAACATGACACAACCTATTAGTATCCATTTGTGGACATATTTCTAGCCTCATACACCATTCACATGTTGTAAACCCCCTAAATTTTAGATACTTTTTTACTTAATATATTTTACCGTATTTTTTCTTTTTTAATTTACTTGACTTTTTAATTTTATATTTTTGTTAATATTTTGGTAGCAAGTTAATTGTTACAGTACATGTATACATAGATAAAATTTGTATAAGTTTATGTACTAAATATTTCAGAAAAATATAGTTGTTTTATTTTTTTGTGGTTAGAAAATTTTATTATTTTTATTTTAATTTATTTTTGTATTTTCTTAATTATTAAATATTCTTGAAGTTAAATTCTAATGTTTTTATACTAACGAAAATTGCTACCTTTTATGTAGCTACTAGGTATATTGTACATATTATTTATTAAAATGTTTTTAGAAATATTTTTGTGATTTTAGGAAAAAGTTTATAAATTTATTTGGTATATATATATATATATATATATATATATATATATATATTATATATATATATATATATATGGGAAAAAATAAAGAAAAAAAGAAAACTAGCCCCAAATACTCGCAAGATATTGAATCTTGCGAGTCAACCTTATTCTTTTCGCCCATGCCCCAACCCAGCATAGGAAAACAAGGAAACCCTGATCTATTTGATTCAAAAAACAATCCAAATATTTGCCGAATCCTTACCACTCAATCCCAAACCAAGTTCTCTTTCGGATCAGATCAAACTTGATTTAAAATCGTATTTTAAATCAAGAAAAATTCGAATCGAAACCTAGATTTTAAAACCTCTCGAAAATTTTCTTTTTTTCTTCTCTACGCCGAAAAATCCTTCTCGTGATCGAGGCTTATGGACCCAGAGGCATCCTTGACCTCTTGTACGTGTGCCCGACGCCTGCGCCCACAGAGCTCGCCAAAATCATGCTGCGCCACCAGCAAACACCCCGAAACAGGGAAAGCCCTATTTTGGTCCTGTCGACAACAGTCAAGGTACCCCCCTTCAACCCTTCAAATCTTTTTTTCTATTTAATAGAAACTCAAACTATCAACTTCGATAGAAAGCCTACATGACCCTCTTGATATCCTAATAAGTGGATTCAAGAAAAGACAAGCCATCAATTCCAAAAATCGATGTGAAGAATGACGAAAAACTGTTTCACAAACAATAGATAGGAGAGTCCAATGCTAATATTGGAAAGCAATTCTTAGACAAACCATCAACAGATTCAAAATTTTGTTTGAATTAGTTTATAGACAACATATAGAAGATTAAAACCCCTCTTGTAGATTTATTTTTCATCCACTGTACAGAAAGTAATTCGTTTGTAAAGTTGTGAAAAATAAATTTAAAAAAAATTAAATTTCCCATACGGCGTATGCCCCGACAAACTGGGTGACGTTGTAGCAATCCATTAGCATCTTAAGACGCGTATGGATGTTGTCGACATGTGGGATTCGACGAAACTCGATTTTGTTGTGTATGCGCAATGAAATCGAGACGTATCAATCGAGATACCCGTATCGACCTCTTTGCAAACTATCCCACAACTTCATGTATGTTTGTCATCTCGAGACGAAACTTGCGTCTTTGGACTTGTGTCATTTTTTTGGTCCTGTGAGCTTAGTTTGGTCTGATTTTGAGAAGGTCAACCAAAAAGCTATTTTGGCGGTCCCACGACCCGATCTAACGGGCAAATTTTTGTACGGCTCACCGAAATCCAACTTTAAACATACGATTGAGTTCGTATCGACCCATAAACATATAATTTGATAAATTTAGAGATCATAGGTATTGGCACACTTTTTGGTGTAAAGCGGGTCCAACTACGGACACCGATTTACCATAAATTACTATTTTGCCCCTGTATCCAGAATTGGACTTATGAATAGACGGTTTTAGATATTATTTTTATACCAAATTTTTTTGTGATGTTTATTTCAGCATTCGAGAGCGTTTGCGGATTTGACTTTTCATTGCTACTATTTTGACGATCTGAGTGACTGGACTTTCTATTCTCTACACATACCTCCAGTAAAATAACTTGCCATATTTACTGTTTATATTTATTCTGCATCTTTATTGTTTAGTTATTGCATATTACTGCCTGTTATTTCTATTCTTCAAGTTGCATCCTTGTTATAGTTCATGATTTACTTATTGTGCTTTCAGTTATTATGATACAAGTACTAGTCATATTTTTCTTGTCTTTAAATTTGCATATGGATCTAGAGTTAAGAGACTACCATTTGTTAGTATTATCATAAACTTTGTCACGACTGTGCCACGAGATATGTGTGAGTCATGCGTAGCATATAGAGGTACTTGCGTGTTGGCTGATCACCCGTGCGCATACGTTAGGTCCAACTGCTAATAGAGGGATGTTAGGAGACTTGGCAGTTAGTAGAGTATATGATCATGGATGCGACTTAGATAGGTGCATCGGGTAGGGAGAATGTTTTCTTATCATATGGGCCACTATTACACTTTTTTTTTGTAATCCGGAAGCTCCGCTGGAGATACGGGTAAGATTACCCTCAGGTTGGCCACTAACATTATTAAACGTTATGCACTTGGTCCCTGGTGCCCAAGTGGGGCCTATACCGGATCCCATTTATAGCCAGAAGTGTCCATGCATAGAAGGTTTGTTCTTAATTTCATGTACATAGCAGAATGGTTTGGTGACCTTAGTTGATATCATGTTACCCCTGTTCCAATAGTAACATGGGACAATATCGCATCATGGAATAGTGTGCTACCCCTTGTCCTAGTTTGGTTGTAGGAGTAGTCCACTGTTTCATGATTGGATATTTGGTCGTGCTATGATTTGGACTATTTACTTTTACTTGTGACCATGTAACACATTTTATATTCAGTTTTTATGGTTATATATGTATCTTGTTACGTCCCTCTGAGGCCTGGTAATTTCTCCAGGTGTGTGCTTTTATGACTTTTCGTAGGTGCTCTAGCCAAGATCGTAGTCTTCCCTTTTCTATTGAGAATGATTGCTCTTGGATTGTCCTTTGTTACTTTTACAAAATCTTTCCTTTATATGTATTTCTTCTCATTTAAAATGGTTGGTAGTAGATTTATCTCCGCCCAACGACTTATAAGTTGACAATTTATAGTTGATTTATGATATCATTATTCTTTTATTTTGTGGATGAGATTTAGTGTGCCATGGTTATACTGTATTTTACAGCTTACGTATATTTATTATACGGCTGACATTGTCTACGTTCCTAGTCCTATGTATTTTGGGACTGGGCGTTACATATTTATGTGGTGGCCCATGCAGGTCAACAAATAAATTATTTGGTTACATAACTGTACCAAGCAAGCCTACATATAAGATTAGAGTCTAGAATCTCATCCACATACTTGACCTCCTTCCTTGATTCTATTTCGAACTCATGTTTGACTGTCTTGAATTGCATCTTGCTTGATTCCTTTACTACCGTGAATCTTGTTTCTCGTGCCTAATAGAGGTTAGGGAACTCATATTAGATATATATATGCTCTATTATTCCATTACACTATTAGTGAACTCTTATAAGTTGGGTAGCATGCCTCCCAACCTAGCATCCCGTCATCCTTATGGCCCATTAACGAGGTAATTGACTAACACTAATAGCACTACAAGAAAAATCCTGCTATAACGCTTGAAAAGAAGCTATTACAACGGTTCGTATATAAGTGTTACAGAATTTCTGCAATGGCATATAACATGACGGTTCTGAAGAGTTTTTGGCCTATTATAACGATTTATAGCGTTAAACGTTATATATTGTTCACACATATGTAACACTGTTACACGCAAATGTTATAAAAATTAGTAAAAAAATTTAAAACATTCCGCTCGAACGCCCGCTCAAACCCGACCCCCCAAATCAAAACCCTCGTTCCCTTTTTTCTCTCTCTCCCATTTTCCTTCTCATCTCCTCATCTCTTTTCCTTATTCTTTTCTTCACTTCCCCTTTCTCATTCACCCATTCTAGTTCTTCCTCTCTCTCAACAGCATTAGAGAAAGAAAATTAGGGTTAGGGTTTGGGGATGATGTCGTCGAAGGAGAACCTCGACAAGGAGAGGAGCGAGAGGTGCGACAGCTACAACACTACGAGACCTCCTATAACTTCTCCAGCCGCATCAGGTTCCCCGTCGCGGCGGCATCGGCCACCGCGTCCACCTTCTTCGCCTCCTCTCTACTACCTCCTCCACCAGATCCCGACCCCTCCCTCTCTTCTCCGCCCGAGCGGTCGCCTTCGGCCCGATGCCCATTCCTCCACCGAGCACCTACTGGTCTCCATCACCACCGACTGCCTCCATCACCACCGACCGCCATCTCCGCCGGCCGACCCTCTTTCCTATGGCTGACCCACTTCCCGAAACCCTAACCCTAGCTTCTCCCCTTTCCATGGCCGCCGACCTTTCCCGTGGCCGCTGTTTCCATGGCCGTCGACTCCTTTCAATCTATGTGTCCGTGACCATGACGCGACTCTGAGATTCGAGTCGGTGACAGACACGCTGACCCGAGCCACGGTTACGGCCCGAATCTGAGGCATCCCTTCGGGTTCCAACACCAAATTTGGGGTATAAATTCTAAACTCTTGGGTGGTGATCTCGATTGTTTGTTGTCTGTGATGTGAATGGATCGTCGATTCCCTACATGAAAAGTGTTTCATTTTGCTGATGCTATCGGATTTCGGATTTAGATTTGACGACCCCTTGATCGTCTCTGATTTAAGAATCTCCGTGATCTCTAGATCACGGATTATAGTTGTTGTTGACTATATTTGATGTAATGGCAGGAACTACTGGAAGGCGTAGAGAGATCATGTTGATGTTGTCACATTTTGCAAGCTTGTTGCTATTTAGTCGGAGAAAAAAATTGATTTTTATGGAAGGGCTGCAGTTTTATGCTGATGTCATTGCTTAATCTTTTCATTTTCGAAGAAGGTAATTTGGATGCATTTGCACAATTTTTATGTGATGGGGAAAGGCTTCATTTCTTCATAGTTACCCGACAAACAACGCAAAGGTACCATGCATTTTTATAGTTATCTTACCTTTCCTTACCTTCTCTTTTTTCTTTGTACACCAGTTATTACTTGATAGTAAAGTAAGGAAACAATTTTCAGGATTTGGTTCGTAGACGGTAAAGTTTAAGAATAACATCTAACCTACAAAAGGCGAAGGATGAAATCAAGTATCAGAAACATGAGGACCATTGGTATGTCCTGCTTATCTTTCTGTGGTTAATTTATTGTAGATGGTTGTGCTTGTATCGTGTTATCAGATTACGGCTTCTGATACCTTCTTTATATCTCCAGTTATTGGTATTCATCAAACAAACTAAAATTAAATCTCCAATTATTGGTTTTATTTGAATGAACTAATAGTTGTTGACCAAATTTTCATTCAAACGAACGTTGTACAATATTGCCTCAGGAATTTTGTGATGCCATTGTCAGTGCACTTTCATATATATGTTGTGACATTTGTGTTATATGGTTCTTCTTGTCTGCATAGGTGGTGTTGTCAATGTTAATCGATAAGTTGGTATCAAGTATTAGATCTTCATGTTTCCAACTTGGGAACATTTTCACTACTTGATACCGGAATGAGATTTTAACCAAGAGGTCTTAGGTAGTTAGGTTTAATTATCTCTAGCCATATTATGCATTAGTTATATTTATTTTACCTTTTTTAATATTTCTAAATAGTATACCTTAAATTCTAAATTAAGGTATTTTTGCCCCCTCAATTTTTTGTGTGATTCCTCCCATTTATATTGGATTAAAGTTCCATATGAGCTTGTGTGGTATGTGTGCTCATCTTGAATGGATTCAGTTACTTGTTGACATACGATGAGCAAAAGTTGTGCTCTTTGTATGGTAGAAATTAGACTGGTGCATTGCAAACTAATCAGCTAACATCAAGTCTTGCATATCATCCAAATTATAGTTTCTTTCCAAAAGCTTGATTTCCACTGTAATTCCAAAAGCAATTATGCAAATGCATCCAAATTACCTTATTCGAAAATGAAAAGATTAAGCAATGACATCAGCATAAAAATGCAGCCCTTCCATAAAAATCAATCTTTTTTCTACGACTAAATAACAACAAGCTTGCAAAATGTGACTGTTTGCCATTAAAATCTATGAATTAGAATTTCAATCACAAACAGAACAGTGTTACAATATAGGACTTAGATGTAGTCCTAGGAGTACACTTTTGTTTTTATCTGGGTTCTGTGTCGATGGAGCGAGTGGTAATGCGTTGACTCCGTTGACGATCTGACGACGATCTTAGGTTTTCTGAAGGTCTGGGTTGCTCTGGATGCCGGAGCATATGGAGGGGGAAGACATTGAGTGTCTCTTCCGATCCTTGGACGTAGACGTGCGTCTCTGTAACTCTGATGATCTCGTTCTCTGTCTTCGACTGTCTGTCTGTGTGTGTCTGTCTAAAGAAAATGATCCCTCTATTTATAAGCAGCAGGTTGAGCTGCTCATGCGTGCATATGTCGGATGCGCCTGGTCGTGGAACGCCACGTGGCTGATGCTGGTGGGGCGCATGGTTGATGCACCCTGATTTGGGGATTGAATCCTTCCTGTTGCGCCTGTGGTGCTGCGAAAGAGCTGACACGTGGCGACTGAGAGGATTCTTCGGTTGCTGAGATCTTGGGTTTTAGCACCCCTTCGTCGATTGAACTGAGTCAAGGACACGTGGCGCATGTCCGTAGCTCAAAGATCTCAAATTTGGTGGAGAGTGATCTGACAGGATGCGCCTAGGATCGGGCGCATGAGAAGACTTTGGCTCGTGTCACGTCCCAGAACCAGAATACTGGAGAGCGGGGGAAAGACTCCGCCAGTTACGTATTACGGGTAGATGAGTACCGTATAATACGATCAATACTGTCTAAAAGACGAGTGGGTGCATACTACATGAAAGTCTCACTAGGGTTACACGACATCTATTGTCTCAATCATTCAAACAAGAAACGGTAATAGAGAACATGTAAGATAAAGCAGTAAGGCGTCCCAAACGCTCAGTCAAAATATTCTCAAGATCTGGCTTTACAAAACATAGCCAGATGATGTAGCAAGGTATACACAACTGTTATCAGCTGCAGTCTGACTTTAGTTACAATTATGTAAAAATAAGTACAAGACGATCCGACTAACATGTCGGTGCCAAATGGCAAAGTATAAGGTAAAATAACAAAACGAGCGGGGAAGTAAGGAACCCACTCGAGTCCTCCTGCGATCATCCCTCTAGTATTGACCATCTTGGAGGTAGAAGTAAGCTGAGTCCTCGGGAACCGGCTCTAAATCTGGCCATGCAAAACCAGAGAGGTTAGACCTCTAATAGCAAGTACCACAAGGAAGCACGACATGAGAACTAAATCCAGTGAAAAGAGTTAAGGATATGATAAATAGGTCTCCGTTTGCTACTAGGATTCACATAATATCACGACACTTCAAACCAACTTCCCAACCAAAGAAGAACAGAAGTTGACCCTCATGCCCTGACATTCTGATCCTCTCAGTTAGTTAACAGAGTAGATACAGTACACAAACAAATCAATTTAAACGACCATTCAACTACTATGACTTGCTACTGTAAGTTCCAAGTTACCCTGGAAATATGCAATAAGGATTCTTCAGATCTTACTATGAGCAAGCAAGGCTAGTCTATCCAGTCAATCAATTACGCCAATCATGAATTAGACGAGTCCCAGCGGGACGCCCGTCATCAATAGACAATAAATAATATAATATAAGCAGATACCGCTCCCTGCCCGTGTGGCAGATTTACAGTATCTGTGGAAACCAACCGGCCTGTCGGGCACTAATAGTCCCAAAGAGGGCTGCCATGTAAGAACTCGGGAATCCATTCTCTCTATGCAATCATTATTTTATTTAACTTAGTAGCCTCTACATTAAGTAAAATCTATGCCGTGGATCATGGTCATTCAGATTGAGTACCTTTGTACGGGGTACGGTATGCACAACTCTACAATGATACCCGTGTGGTTAGGTATAGGTCTTACATAGCATAATGCAACAATCAAAACTAACCACGGAATAATCATGCTTTGACCATAAAGTACATGTGCTGCTTTTGTAGAAAAAAAATAATTTGAAGCCTGCACATGCGTGTATGCCAATATTCGGGATCGGCCAATCGATTGCAATAGTTCATAGTTTAATATAAACGTGTCTCATTCATTCAATTCAAGACGACTAGCCAGTCTCTTAGTTCCAACTAAGAACGCACGATCAATTATTAGTCAAGGTCACAATCATTATCAATGGTGACAAGGCATGAAAGTCAACTAGTATTCAGTGGGGTCGAGTCTACAACTCTCAGGGTTTAATTCTAGTCATACTGGGTATCCATAAACCAATCAAGACACAGGGCACGTTCTACACAACCATATGTATTAAACATATTAACATGCTAAGATTATCGAGTTCATGCCAAAAGGCGTAAGGATATAATAGGAGAATTATCATGCCAACATAAAGCGAATAAATTATAGAGCAATAGGAACACCAAGGCTAGATTACGCCAAGGCTGATCTATGCCATGACTAGTCTATGCCCAAGCTTTACGCTCATGCAATAATACGCACGTAAAAAGCCTGCCTACGTAAAAGCCTGCCTGTGTAAAAGCCTACCTGCGTAAAATAGAGTCGGGCGTAAAACTTGTCTTATGCCAAACCTAGAAGAGTACGCGTAAAACATAAAGTTACGCATAAAGGAAGTACACTCAAATAAAGGAACAAGGTTGAGCGTAAAACTCGTTTTACCCGAGCCAAGGGGTACGCGTAAAAATTCGGGTTTACGCCTTAGGCACTGTGCGCGTAAAACATTGCATGCGTAAAGGATCGAGCCACGCATAAAAGTTGCTCGTGTAAAGAGTCAAGTTTTATGCCTGAAACGTTGTGCACGTAAAACGATTACGCCAAGTCAAGTAGACTTGCATAAAATAGTTTTACGCTGATACGAGTGATTGTAGGCGTAAAGCTCGGCACTACGCGGACACGTATAACGTGGGCGTAAAACTCAATATTACGCTGGCACGTATAACGTGAGCGTAAAGACTCAATATTACGCTAACACGTAACAACGTGGGCGTATGGCGTAAAAACTCAATATTACGCTAACACGTAACAACGCGGGCGTAAAGATCCTCCCGAACTCTAATTCCCATGGAACCTTCGTTCCTAGCCAGAAATGGGGTTTTCATGGGTCAGAATGGCGTATAACACAACCTCAACAATCAGGAACGAATAAAACTTGGAAACAAGGTTTTTGATAGATCAAAACCACTAAAAATCCGAAAATAGCAATTTCTAGATCTACGAAAAATAAGACTTCAAAATGCAAAATGCCAAGTTCTAAACTCTCTTAAAATTACGAGAGGAAGATAAGCGAACCATAAAAATGGGTTCTCATTGTGGAAGCAAGATGTACTTGCCTATGGGTTTTGGTAGGTGGAGAGAGTTATGAGGAAGAAGAAGAAGAAGTAATAGTGAAGGAGAGTAATGAGAGAGAGAAAGGGTTTGGGGGCTTTAAATGGGGTGTTGGGTTCGGTTCATGATGAACCACTAAGAACTCGAAAATAAACCAACCTAGGCCGAACCTAAAACAAAGCTAAAGCAGAGAATAAAAGCAGAAAGTAAAATACAGAAAATTAATTAGCATAAAATTAAAGAATTTAAATACAGGATAATACATGATAAATATTAAATAAATACATTCAAGTAGTACATGCATAAAAATATGTATTTTGGGAACGGGGAGTGACAGCTCGAAACCTTCAGGAGTCATAAACCAGTCTGGGCGCATGGCTTTTAAGGTGCATGCGAATCTTCGGGCACATGGCTGCGGAGGTGCATACGAGTGGTTGGTCGGCCACGTGGCTTGTAACCGTCAGAGGAAGTAATGATGATGTTGACGTCAGCGGTGCTTCATTTTCTATAAAAGCTGTTGCTGCTCTGTCATCGAGGCATGGCTGCTGTCGTATCAGACTTCAGCATTTAATGCTCTTGACTGGTGATGCACTTTTGAGTGGGTGCATTGATCTGTGTTTCACTAGGCGTATAGGGACGCGAGGGGCGCATCCTTATGAGGCGCTTGGTACTGATGGGCGTGTCTGTATGATGCGCGGTGTCTGACCGACGCATCTTTATTGATCCGATTGTTGAGTTCTTCAAGTGCTTTAAATAGTCGTTTTGACTTGGTTGAATTCGAGGGGACAGGTTCATCACCATGAATGCAAATTCATTGCACGAGATTCGGAGAGCCCGCCACTTAGCGCGTGGGTTTGATTTGCCCGGCCTATAAATAGCAGCAATGAGAGAGTTTGTTTCTCATTTTCTTTCGTCTTCCCGAATGGAGATAACTTCTTTGCTCGAGTTCATTCTGTTGATAAGACGCTCCCGAGGGTGAAGATGCATCGAGTCGTCTTCGTACGTACTTGTGAAGGTGACTGTTACATCCAAAAACTATCGTGGGCTCCGATGCAGGCCGAAGGTGCCTGTTGCATCCAAAGATCGGGATGCTCGAGTCCCATCTCCGTTATGTCGAAAGAGTCACAGATCGGAATTGCGGTGCTCTCCTTTTCCTTGGGCTTTGAAGAGCTCTTCCTCCAGCTAGAGTGGGGTTGATCGTCCACCCTTGTTATGCTCAAAATCGAGGTAGAGCGCATATGCTGAGACTTCATGATGCGCCTGACTGAGATGATGAAGAGATGCGCCTCTGGCGAGACGCTGAAGACGCGCCTGACTGAGATGCTAAAGAGACGCACTTGACAGAGACGCTGAAGAGACGCGCCTGACTGAGACACTGAAGAGATGCGCCTTATGGATGATGCGCCTGGCATGGGACACATGGCAGTTTGCTGCGCCTGGCTGTAGTCTTAGGATCTTTCTTTTTGTATAAGTTCTCCTTTGTAAAGCCTTTTTTTGGACATGTAATAGACTTTCATATGAAATAAAAATCTTCTTTTAATGTCTGTATGTTTGCTGTCCTTTGCTGTGCCAAGTACTTCGTTTGAGCTCCCTGGTGCATGTAGTGTTAGGCACATAAAAACTGGCCTATAGATGCGCCTGAAATTCCATGCTTCTACAAGACCCCCTTCAAAGTTTTCAAAACTTTTCGTCAAGTTTTGGAATACTTTGAATAAGAAGCATGGTGGAGTCTTCAATGGGGCGTATACTGTTCGGGGTGCATGATTGTTCCGTGCATCTGTGATGAGGCGCACACTCCTCTCAGTTTTAAATGCAAATGATAATGCTTCGGCATAACGAAAAAAATTTAATGATGATCTTTTGGATATCCGCCATTATTATTTCGCAAAACCCAAAGCGATGGCTGACGTCACCCTTCATCGATTTCTGCGTTCGTCCAAGCCTATAAATAGGAGTCTGATGGAGAGAGAGTTTTCTTCTCTCATTACTTTTTCTTCTTTAGAGTTTTTCTTTCAAAAAAACCCTAACTTCTTTTTACGAGATGGCTTCCAAGACTCCTCGTGGTGGTGCTGGCCGAGGACAAGGCCGGGTAAGGAGCCGATGGAGTTTGACGAGGAGGATGCTCCCGTCGTCACTGCGACTCCCGCTGACGTTCGGCCAGCGGTGATGGGGGTGTCTTCTGTTTTGTGGTTCCCATCATTTTTAGGCGAGTTTGGGGGCACACGGATGAGTTGTATCCTGTTGCTGTGCCCTAACTCCTTATTGCTGACGCGTATGGACTTCTGTCCTGATGATGCGCTGAGGCTATTTGGCTGACACGCATGGGTTTAGGCCCTGATTATGCGCTGAGGCTATTTCGCTGACGCGCACGGGTTTAGGCCCTGATTATGCGCTGAGCTTCACTGCTGACGTGCATGGGCTTGGGCCCTGATTATGCGTCGAGGCTATTCCGCTGACCCGTATGGGTTTAGGACCTGATTATGCGCTGAGGCTTCACTGCTGACGCGCATGGTCTTGGGCCCTAATTTATACGCCGAAGCTTTACTACTTACGCGCATGGGTTTAGTCCCTCATTATGTGCCAAAGCTGCACTGCTGACGCGCATGGGTTTAGCCCCTGATTATGTGCCAGGCTGCTGATGCGCCACAAATGTCTTGTCTTTAATGCCTCTAAATTTTTCCTTGATGCCTGACTTGTTTTTGCTGTGTCAGTATCGATAACTATCTCCTTGCTAAACGAAGTCCTTCTGGATGCTTTCCTTTGTTAGATGGGGGTCGACTTCAACGAGAAAGTTATTAACCCAGCGAAGGATGCTATCATGCTGAATTAGTCTTCCGAGAGGATGTTGCAAATCCGGGATCAATCGCCTGTTTTTCTCCAAAGTATGATGGAGAGCGGCCAACTGAAATCTGCTGAATCCGAGAATGTGACTTTCTTGACATCGGCCATTCTGTTTGGTGACCGCTTGATCTCCACTGAGACGAAGATACTGAAGATCAAGGAAGACTGGTTCTTCACGACAAAGGGCATGGCCATGTACATACGGCAGTTTGAGCATCAAATGCCACTGACAGCTTTCTATCGTTTGGCTTCCAAGAGGTGGATGCCATGGGAACTTACTCCTTCTCAAGGAGGGACAGTAGGGGGTACCCTTCGTATTGATGTTACTTCGAGTCAAAGGGATACCTTGGCCTTCTCGCGAGCCGGGACCTCGTACCATTACCGAACTTTGCGCCCTGGGAGCATTTATAGTGATGTTCCTCCTGACACCTTCGTCTTTGGTGCTTCGAACTTTGCAAGTCGGATGCTAACATCGAAGGTTATGTATCCGAAAGAAGATTTTCGGATTGAGGGCTGGTGTTACCACGTGTTGAAGTAGGATGAGCTGACCCTTTAGATTTTGTCAAAGTTTAAGACTGAGCTCAAGGCGATCGGGCTGATCGCCGCTCTTCGCGCCACCCAAGCAGGTGTCGACCTTTATCGACATATATTTCTTGCTCTTCTGGAAATGTTCAACACCCAGACTGGCACTTTTTTACTCCGGTGGGGGAGTTGGGATTGGCCCTCCGTGAGATGTATGAGGTATCCAAGCTTCCCTGGGGCTCGGAGCCGTATGAGGAATATTCTTGACAAATGAAGAGATCTAGGGTCTGGAAGACAAGGACTCAGAGATGATGGTTGTTTTCAAGGAGGTGGTGAGCCACCATTATCTGATGCAACGGAGGGATAAGGGCGGGTTAGAGCCCCATGTAACTGCTTGGAGGGATTATGTCTTCAAGCAGGACCTGACGGACCCTTCCAAGATTTGGTTTGTGACTCCGTAGGGACTGAGTCACACGGAGGTGACCTCCGAAATGAGCCAACTAGGTGAGAAGACTCCTCGTTCAAACGAGATTGGTGACGACATATACAGTTGTTTCTGCATTGCATGCACCGGATTTCTTCCAAGGCTGTGTTGACTGCATACTTGATGATATGGCTCTGGGACTATGTGTTCTCGGGCGAATCTGGATCTGTTGAGAGAGTGAGCAAGAACCTTATTTTGCCAGCGGTAAAATTGGTTTTTGGTCGCCCTCTGGCTCTCCTTCCCGCGATGGTATGTAACCTGCTGCGGGGTTTGAGAAATTTTGCTGACGATGTGGTCCATAAGAGGGACAAGAAAGACAACTTTCCCCGAGCTGAGCTACCATTCCAATATCTGATGGGATGGTTGATTCTGCATCATCCAATGTGATGAGCCCAGGCCCTGAAGATGATCATGTTGAAGGTGATGCCTTTATCCGTCGCTTCTGTAAGAGGAAGTGGCTGCACACCGGTGTCCCTGTCTGTAGGAGGGTTTTGTCTTATCTTCAGGGTGGAAGATCAGCAAGGTCAGTCCCGTCTTCATAGATTTTGAGGCTGACCAAGAATTGGAAGACTCCGGTGAGGATGCGATCGCCCTGCCGATATGGGGGTTTTGCTGATTGCAGAGTATTCGGCCTTCCCATTTGGTCTACCGCAACAAGAATAGTGTTATCTGGAACTGTATTTGTCGAGCCAGTTTGCACGTCAGTTTGGTTACACCCAGTTAATGTTGAGGAACCCCAGTAGCAGTCTGGGGTTTATCAGGAGTTTACTGGATAGAGCCCGGGGTTGGCAATATTACAACGCCGGATGCACTGGAGTTCATTTTACTACGCCAGTTCACAACCCTCGACCGCAGATCTTATATTCGGATGTTAAGCTGTATTGTGCCATGAATACTGTATCTTTTGAATATGACAGAGAGTTTCATCGTTGGCACTCAGCTAGAGGCAACGAACAATATACTGGCAGTGGCCCGGTCATATTGTCCACCAGAGGTCGCAGGTTATCGGCTGCTGCTGCAGCATCAACAGGGGGTACTCAGAAAGAGCCTCCAGCTGGAAAGAGGCGGGCTGACGCGGAGGCCGGTTCGTCTGCACCGAAGAGACCGAGGAAGGCGACGACTCCGAAGGTGGGAGCTTCGGGAGTACCACCTGTAGTACCAACAGAATCAGCTCCCGTTGAGGTAAAGACGTCCCACTTAGTCTGGTTTATCTTTGATTTCTGTGACTTACGTCCTCCCTTTTTTTGTAGAAGGTACCGAAGAAGAAATCTAGGATTTCGAAATCGAGTATTAATAGGCCGAAGGAGGTGGCGAGCTCTTCCGACGAGCGCATTCCTCCGATTACAGCATCTCCCAGGGAGGGAGCGCTGATGATGTCGCTTCTGTGGAGATTTCGGTGTCTCCAGATTATGTTGGAAGGGAAGCTGAAGATGTATTAGCACCTCAGGTTGCTGAGGTCTCTCGGGTCGCCATCAGAAGGGCGCATAAAGCCTCGACCGGAGTAGAACCGATTGTTAAGGGGGCATGAAAGCGTCGGGGCCCCAAAAGTTGTGGAAAAAGTCCTTCCAGACGAAAAGAAGTATGGAGCTCGTCTTCTTTTGATGGCTCGCAGAAGATATTGATCCAGCTACCAGAGAGATCGCATTTAGCGAAGACGTCTCCGACAAGAATTTGTCGGCCGGGCTTCTTTTCGGTTGTGGTACCGAGGCGCTGGTCGTACACGAGCCTCGTGCCAAGCCCTACCCCTTCCCCGGAAGTGGGGGCTGATGTGGTAGGGTCGGTATCACGGCCGAGACCTACACCCATCCTGTAGGGGGAGCTGATGCAGGTGATAAGATTCATTTTTTGAGCCCGATACGAGAGGTTGAACTGTCAGGGGCAGACCTTGTCGCTTCGAACGAAAGTAAGAGCCGCCCTGCCCGGGCCGGGGATCATACCATCAACCCAGATGTCGGGGACCATCCGTCGTTGACTCTGATAAGGCAAGGGCCCTGTGATGGAGGACACTCCTCCTGGTTCTTCCACTTGGGGGACATATTGCATCCCTCTCTAGCTTCCTCAACTGGAGACATAATTCGTACTGCCGGTGGGGAAGAACCTACTGACATTGAGGTTCCGGCTCTGCGCTCGTCGGGGATCTTCCTCAACCTCTACGATAGCTCATTCGACGCCTGTTTGACACCTCAGGTTGGCAGACGCGGATGATATGTCAGTTCGCCGTTGAGCGGTATATAAGATGCTGCAGAAAGGCGTATCGACAGTGTTGAATGCGAACGGGAGTTTCACGACGGTGAAAGCCATGGCGCTCCCTTACATTGGTCTGATAACGTTCCTACCGGGACCATGATCATATGGCTGAGATTCTGAGGCGTCGGTAGCTGAGCTTGACCAGCACCTTTTCAAATTCAAGTATTCGACGAAATAATTTTTCTTCTCTCTGATAGAAGCAGAAACGGAGAAATTGATAGCTAAATGAGTCGTCTTATCAGGCCACGGTGGCCATCTGGGACCGCGAGGTGGCCGATGCTGAGGCTGCGGCGGAGATACTATCTCAGTCCACACAGGAGAAGGTAGAGCTGCGGCCGCATTGGATGCTATATAACGGAGGTTACTGCCAAGATTTGCCTCCTTGAAGACCAGCGAGCCCAACTTTTACTAGATGCTGAGCGAGCCCAGGCTAAGCACTAGCATCCAGGGAAGGAAGCAGCTTTTACACCCCCATCTTCTTTCTCATACTTGCCAGTGGCAAGAGTTGGACGCTAAGTACAGACGAGATACTGCTCTCTGAGCTATGGAGGTAATGCGTCAAGAACCTGAACGTCGAGTCTTGGCGATCGTGGAGACTCGGGCTGAAGACTTGAAGCATCGGATCAAAGAGCTTTCATCCAAGCCCAATGATGCTTAGGATTTGTAGTTTTTTTTATTTTTGTTTTTTGGCAACTTTGCTGGAGATGTAATCTTTGCTTTTGAATGCAAATAAAGAATTTTCTGGTGTGTTCATCTTTACTGTCATGAACTAGTATTTGTGTGGACTAGTATCTTTTACGCACCGTGGTTTTTAGGTACATAATGAGTTGGAGAGGACCGACATATTTGCTCAGAGGTATGTGGACGTGGCAATATGGGGTTCAAATGACGGAATCTTCCTACTCAGAGGTGTTATGGACGTAGTAGGAGTGACTCTGGGGAATACGCGGAACTACTCAGAGGTAATATGAACATGGAAGTTTCGCGATCGATGTACGATAACGCAGAGGTTTGTCGTACGGATGTTTTTTCAGTGGTAATATGGACATGGTAAACATGATAATAGCGCAATCCTACATAGTGTAATATTCCGCTTTGCAGGGTGTAGAGGAGCAACTCAGAGGTAATGTGGACGTGGTTGTTCTTCTACTGGAGATAGAATACTACGGAATAACTGGTTCTGAAAGCATAAGATTTTGTGAATGGGAGGTGTATGTGAGCTCTGATGATCAGGTCCATTGATTCCCTTTCTAGGTAGAGATGGAAGTAT